>BQNB010022694.1:18988-62707 GCA_026074375.1 Tanacetum coccineum | reverse complement strand
CTTCTCTTGCACTTGAGGAATTGAGCTTGGATCACTTAGAAACAAAGCTTTATGATTAAATGATTAAATGATTTTAATGAGATGTATGGGCTGTTTTTTATCAGAAAGAATGAGTGCAAAATGTGAAAAAATAGTGGGGAATAGTCCAGTATTTATAGGACATTTTGGAGGAGCGTCTACCTATGGGCGATCCCCTTAAATAGGTGGGTGGTCCCCTTAAAGATAAGGGGGCCGCCCGTGTATTTAAGGGGGCCGCCCTAGACTAGGCGCTCCTCATTTGTCCTTTTATGTAGGGGGAATTTTCTGGAACTTTCTAGCCGTTTTAGGTCTGAAAATTTCAATTTCAAAATGTTTATTTTGAATAAAACATTTCTTTTAATTGTAGAAAATGTTTTGTAATGTTTATAAAAATGTTTACAACATTTTATAAAAGTGTGAGGTTGAATAAAAATTTTCTTTGATCATAAAATGCATTAATCATTTATTTATTCACATTTAAGTGATATAATTTTTGAAATGAAAATTTACTACTAATTACTTGTTTACGTTTAATTTTACATTGAACGTTTTTATATTTTGTGATTATCAAAATGTAAAGATGTGAAAAATATTAATAATGTTTTTAGGCATTATTTCTATCAACACATGTCTTGTAGCTCAAGCATCAAGTGAGGTATGTTTCGAATCCTCTTACTTTAGTGATGAAAACTCATCAATAAATGATTTAGTCTTAGATAATGAATATGATAAACTGTGCAAAATGAGTTTAAAGATAATCACTAAAAACAAAAGATTAAAAGCCACTAGAAATAGTTTAGAAAAAGAACATAGTATTCTAAAAGAAAAAGTGTCTACACTCGAGAAAAACAAGGAAGTTGATCTCGAATGTGTAAAATGCCATATGCTTAAAGTTGAGAATAAAAAACTCAAAGAGTAAGCCGTTAGATTAAATAAATTTGAAAAGAGTACACATTGTCTAAATGAAATGCTAAGTAATCAAAAACCCTGCGGTGAAAAATTAGGTTTAGGGTTTGACTCATTTAAAGCATCATCTAGTGGAATAAAAGAAATAAAATTTGTGAAGGCTCAAAAAAAGGCGTCCTCTGATGGAGGTCCCATAAATATGGGCGCCCCCATATTGTACAGGCGGCCCCCAAAATAATTATGGGACTGCCAACAGTTATGCCTGGATCTGAGAAAAGTGTGTCTTTTCAAAAATCTATTTTGGATCCTAGACGAAAACACATAATAGTAAACAATGTCAAAGTTCTCATTGCTAGTGATAATGAAGTTAAACTATTTTATAAGCCATTGTCAAAACCCGGAGTTGGATTTTCAAAACCTAATTTTAGATCAAAAACTCCACCACCTAGAAGAGTCAATAATAATTATCCTCGTCCTAAGACACCGCAACAAAAAAGAAACGCTGGTCGACAAAATCAACCTCGTGGCTTTCCTGTAACTTGGAACAATTTCCAACGTCAAAGTTACATGCCATGGAAAATGTGTCTTCCATTCTCACATCCCAACCAATTGCATCAAATGCAAAGGATGTTTAGCACTAACAACTTTGGACCCATGAGATATTAAAGATCAAAATTTTGAGGTATTGTGGTATGTGCTTAAACACACATACTTTTTACCTAATAAAACAAGCTAAAAAGACCAAAACTGAATGAAAATGACATAAAAATGCATTGTATATGTGTATTTTGTGATTTGTGTCTTGCAGGTACGTATATTAAATAAAAGGACAAAAAAGAAGCCAATACAGGCAAAACCGAGCACGAGAATGAAAAGGGCGTGGAAAACCAAAGCCGAAGGCATATTCATTTTTTTATGGGCCAACCCGTACCCATTTAATAGGCCGGGTCAGCCCACTTTAAATTGAATTATACAAACTAATAAGCCTAAACCATTTCTTAATTCAGTCCATTAATCCTAAATCTAAAACTCCAGCCCAAGTCAACAACCCAACTCCCCAACTATGGATCCAGTCAAACCTAAAACATGCACCATTTACTATTCACCATCTCCCCTAACTTTTACACTGCAACAATTAACAACGGGTTAAAGCAATTCACCCAATCCCACGCACAATTAAACCGTTCTAGAAACTCCCTGACACGTCTACCACTTATGCCATGTTGGCAATCCCTAGCATTGTGATTGGAGGATATGACGTGCACATAATCCAAGGGTCCAAGATTGATGGAAATGAGGCGGTTTGGAATGGAAGGCCTGGATTAAAGATTGAAGGCATCTCTCAAGTCTCTGACAAAAGAAGCACACCTCAAGACGCTCATTCACATATTTTTTCTATAAATAGGGATAGTTTTCCTCATTGTAAATTTATTAGATTAGGAGTAGTGTAGATTTATTGCTTATTTTTCCAGCTTATTTTACTATTATTTTCCTTTCAAATGCATTGTAACCTTTTTAAAGTTTTGTGCAATTTGGAGAGTTTTGTAATGCCAATGGAATTACACATAACTTCAAATCCACGCACTCCTTCAATCAAATGCATGGTTGAAAGGAAAATATCTTCCACTTCAGAATGAGTAGGCACACATTTTGAATGAGCAATCGTTACCAAATTTTTTTTGGTGTAACGCAATAGATACTTCAACATACATTCTCAACCGAATCCTAATTAGAACGATCTTAGGAAAAATACCGTACGAACTCTTAAGAGGTAGGAAACCTACTCTTGATTACTTTAGAGTGTTTGGAAGCAAGTGATTCATTTTAAACACTAAATACTACCATTAAAAAAGTTTGACCCAAAGCCTACGAAGGTGTCTTTTTAGGTATCACCTAAAATAGTAAACCCAACAATCACCTTATAAACATACTAGGACAGTCGAAGAATCACTCAACGGACATTGATGAAACTCCTCTACATCTAATACCTCACCCTTGGTGGATGATGACTTAGATGAAGAAGAAGCAATTAAAGTAACGCAAAAAACACCTAAAAATGACATGAGGATAAAACTTATAGATTGACAAAATATCATATTAAGGAGTCTAGAATCATCCATTAGAAAATGTCATAGGAAAACCTAACCAAGGACCCTTAGATCAAAAGCCAAAACAAGTAATTCCTATTGTTTTATATTCACTATAGAACCTAAGAATGTGCATGAAAGCCTTAAACGATGAAAAGTTGTATAGTCGCCATGTAAGAATAATTAAATACATTCATTGCTTAACACGTTGGGATTAGTTCCACAACCTGAGGAATATACAATCATAGGAACCTTAGTGGTGTATTAGACACAATTTAAACGAGAATGGTATTGCTTTTCGAGAATAAGGCAAGGTTAGTCGCTAAGGCAATAATCACCATAAGGCATCGATTACAATGAAACTTATACCCAAGTTACAGACTTTAGTCAATTAGGATACCTATGATTACTTAGATTTTAAGTGCTATCCAAATGGATGTAAAAAGTGCATTCCTGAACGTTATTATTAATGAGTGAGGTATACGTGGCACAACCTCCAGATTCATTAACTTTTTTTTTGAAAAACTAGATCATGTTATAAAACTTAAGAAACTTTATAGATCATAAACAAGCACCCAAAGCTGTGGTATGATAGATTAAAAGCTTTTCTTATTAAACATGAATACAAAATGGGAATGGTAGATAACACACTTTTTACCAAGAAGAAAAGTTCAAACCTCATCATCGTTCAAATATATGTCGACGACATTATATTCCGAGGATCGACATGCAAGACACTTTTTTTGGTTTTTTTTGATGAACTTTGCAAAATCTGCATGACGAGTTCGAGATGAGCATGGATGGGTGAACTTAACTTCTTCTTGGTTTACAATAAAACAAATGGAAATGGTAATTTTTCTTTAATCAATCTAAATATATAAAGAGAAATGCTAATAAATTTGGCTTAGATAGAATCTCAACCGAATGAAAACCCCCATGTCCTCTGATACAAACACACGAAAGACGAAGAGTGTGATGTCAGTCGATAGTACCAAGTATTCAGAGGCATGATAGTGAATTTCAATATACCTAAATGGCCAAGTAGGCCCGATATCATGTTAGTGTCTCCTTTTGAGGCCCGCTTTCCAAGAAGGCTGCCCAACACCTCTCACCTTGAAGCGGTTAAGCGTATCTTCCGATACATTAAAGGCACTACGCACTTAGGTTTATGGTATCCTAAGAGAACTGGCATAGAAACAGTAGTATATGCCGACTCTGATCATGCGAGAGATTATGTAGACCGAAAGAGCACTAGCGGTATTTGTACGTCGAGGATGTTGTTTGACATTCTTGGTTCTCGAGAGAAAATAAACCTATCTGCTTAATCCACACCGAAGCGAATACGTTAAGCTGGCCGGAAAGGCAGTTAAACAAGCACAAAGTATGAAACAGCGCTCTTATTCGACTACGATGTTTGATACTCGACGATGTCTCGATTATTAAAAAAAAAAAAAAAAAAAACGGGGGGATAAAAAAAAAAAAATATATGTGACAATATAGGCGCGGTTGACCTTAGCAAAAACCTGGTGCAACACTCTCGAACCAAACACATTGAAATTCGTCACCACTTTCTTTATGATAACGTCCAGAAAGGACATGTCTCAATCGAAAAAGTGTCGTTCGTCGACAACATCGTCGACATTCTTACTAAACCCCTTAAACGTGAATCGTTTAACTATCTACGTCTTGGTTTAGAAATGATGAAACACATCCCATATATCATATTAGTCCGCTTCTCTTTCTTATGTCTTAATTCTAGTCCGCGTTCCATTCCGCGTCGTGACAATTTAACTACTTCGTCTGAAGCTAGTTAGATATTTTTTAATCTGCGAAATGCAAATTAATTAGTCACTCTTCCTAGTAAATTCGTGTTAAAATTGAAAAGTCTAAAAATTCTATAATACGGGCGGCCCCCATATCTTAGGCGGCCCCTAATCTTTTTCAGGCGGCCCCTGATCAATATGGGACCGCCACCAGCAGATACCAAAATCTATACTTAGTCAAAAAAATCAAAATTGAAAAACAAACACCCCCTTCCTCTTGCTGCAGCGACGAACACGGCCAAACCAACCTAAAAACTTAAAATCAACCATTAGAATTTCAATTGAAGATAGAATCAACACAAGCAATCATGATGAACACAAAAAATTAAAATTGGGGATTTTTTATTTTTCTTTCAATTTTGTACAATTAGGACTACTAGGATATAATGTATAACTAATATGCTTCCCTTAAACATATGATTTACATACACTAGTGAGTTTGTTAAAAAATTGATTTCGAACCAAAACCCTAATTTTAGTTTCAATCACTCACGTTAGGAACATAATACATTGTGTGTGATAAGCAGTCTTAATACATCATAAACACGTTTTTAGAACAACACATGCAGTTGGAGGGAGCGTGGTTAATAGTAGCTGTAGGGCATAGGTGTATGTTATCGGACATTTTTGATGAGCAAGAATCACAAATTAAGGTAGCGAGTGATTAACTCTTAGGATTTTATTTTTAGGTCGAGTTAATCATTACTTCACATTTGTCACATTTAGGCACACACTAGAAACAATGCCCATAAAATATTACAAGTAAATGATAATAAAATGTAACTTCAATTTTGTTTTCTAGGTAATCATGCCTCGCAAATCGTCTGACGACCATAACAATACAAGACACTATATCCCAATGATTTCACATGCATACCGTTCACCTATAAAAGAAAAATTAATAAACCTTAAAAGTCGCTATATTCATGAGGGTCGGGTGGTTTTTAGGACTTTACGGATCTAAACTATGTTCGGTCTTTGTTTCATTTTCTTGAGTTTGAGTGTCTCCTTGAAATTAATGACCAAATTTGTCCTCGTTTCATACTTGAGTTTGTTATTATTCAATATGCAAATAAACTAATTCTACGCAGTTCATCGAATTTTTGAATCAAAACAATATTTTCTGCACTCTCTTGAAGAATTTTGATCAGATTTTTGACATACCTTGCGCGTGTGCTTGCGTCTTTTACTGACAAGGGTCACTTGATGAGTTAACATTTGGTGTCACCACGGATGTTTCCATATCAAACCAACCCTCCTTCTCCGAGATGACATCATTTCCTATAATTCAAAATGATCGATGAATGTCATGTCCGTCGCATCGTCTGAGGAAGAAATTGATGTTCATGATCATCAAATTCTCACTCGTGAAATTGTGCCAACCCTGAAGCCTTTGGAAGAAATTATCAGGGAAAATGTTTTCTGTCTGGGGGGTAATCGATACCAGGTTCCTGCGTACTTTTATCATGCTATATTGTGTTGCAACTTCGACCACGTCAACTTCCTATTATATGTAAAAACGAACAGAGTAGGTCGATGTTAATCCCTTTTGAACAGATCTAATTAGCTTGTAAAGCTTATAGTTGTTGGATTAGATCCAAAACAACTTCACAGTAGACACTAAGATTGTAATACTACAAACTAAGCGGAATCTAGCTTGTAATACTAAGACAGAGCAAATGAAACAGTAAAACAAGATTTTGCTAAACTTTCAATATATTAAACACAATCAAAGTTACAGAATAACCTTAAAACTATGAATACTAACTATATTTGCTATGAAAACTATATAAAACTTCATATCTAGATCTATGCCGTAGAGTTTATTTTATACACCAAGGAGACCCTAATGGGCTTACAAAAACGCGTTTTTTTAAACAACTGATCAGGCAATATCTTATTCCTAATATATCTCATGCATATCACATAAGTAATTACTAACTTTTTGGGTAGTTATGGTTATAGATATGGGGGGGTCACGGTGGGTGGGTGGGGGGGGGGGGGGGGAGCTGGAGGGGTCGGGAGGGGGGGGGGGAGCTGAAGGGAGGGGAGACTAGACAGGGGATCGATAATGGGGGGGGGGGGGGTGGTGGGGGGGAGGTGGGTGGGGGGGATAACTATAACACTAGCAGTACCTAACTTAGCTGGTAGATACTAAGTCATCTCTGGCATACTAAGTTGAACCAACAGTAGAAACTTGTAGAAGTCCTTAACTCCCAACAATCCTCCCCTAAACTTATGATTTACCTTCAAATCATCAAGTTTCTGAATTAAACCTTTTGTGTTGAGAGGATGCTTCCAAACACTTTACTGTCTTGGTGTGTTTGCTAGTATGACAATTTTCCTTAAAAGCTCATCTGCCATCTCTGAATATTGATCCACTTATAGCTTGTTATACAACATCAAAGTCAGAAGCCGTCTTGTCAGTGGATAATCTTTCTCAACCAACATGAAGATATCATGTCCTCTGTCTATAGATACTTGGTGAACACCACATGTATCATATAACCTTCATGTTAATGGATCATGCATATATCTCTAAAGCTTCCATAGAATCTCTTCACCCTTATGGTAAGCATGGCCACCAGCCATTTGAGATCCATCTCTCCAAGATCATCAGTATCAATCTGCTCCAGATCTTCATTGTCCAATTGTAAACTATTAGATTGATTAGCAAAGAAGGAAAACATGACATCATCAGTATAAGTTAAGGAAGGAGCTTGTCCCTGTGAACTAGCAGTAGTAACATCATGAGCAGTATTAACTGCTTCATTAGTACTGCTAGTGTTTTCTAAAGATACAAAAGCCACATTCTGAGAGTTTAAGCTTGATCTTGATTGACCTTTAAACTCAAATTCATACACCTTCAGATTATTATACAAATCATCCATGCTCAATGTGTCTAGATCAGATTTATTTCTCATGATTAAAGCAATATTGTTCCAAGCTGATGGTAGACTTCTTAGCAACTTCAATTTTGCATCTTCCCTCACGATAACTTCCCCATTAAATTTCCAAATGGCTGCTGATTTCTGAACACCAATCAAGTTTTAAATCTAGACCTCTGATCTTAAAATCAGCAAAAAATTCTCATATTGCTGCTTCAGAATGGTTTTTTGCATTTTCTTTGATTCTTTGTTGCCTCCAAACCTGGCCTTGTTACTTCCCAAAGGTCTTTGCATCCTTGATTCCATGAAACTTCAATAGGTGCTCATCAAGGGAAATGACCAACAGCAGAGTGCTTCGCGTTCAATTCATTCTTCTTGCTAGCTTTTTTGTTCAGCAGTTTTAGAGGAATGTGACCTTTAGTACCAGCACTAGCTGATATAATTGCAGCAGGTGCATCACCATTTACAATAACCTCCCAAAGAGCATAATCAGTGTGAGTAAGATATTGCTCCATTCTCATGCTCCAGAGATCATAGTCTCCAGTTTTGAGTACTAGAAGTTTTAGTGCAGACACTGTTTGGGTAGTTTCAGATTGTAACTCCATCTTCTCTTTGAATATGAGATCTTGTACAGATGTAGTGTTCCTCTTATTCAAAGTTTCTCAACAAGCTCTGATACCACTTGGTTGACCCCTTTTAAACAGATCTTACTTAGCTTGTTAAAGCTTATGATAGGTCACATAATCTTGAATCAATCATATCAACATGTAAAAATAGAGAGAATTGTAGGGGAAGGCAAGTAAAGGAAATTCAAAATGATATTAATGAAGGGAAAACTATAATAGTTGGTTACAAGAGCACACCCTCTAATGAGATTAAGGGGTATTTATACAAATGGAAGGAGCTTTTCCCATCCTTATTTTCCTAAATTTACAATACTAGACCTAGACTTTGGTTATTTATGCTATTTCCTTCTTAAGCAAAATAAACTTATTAAAAACTAAATTATTCTAAACAAATAAAATCTAATAACAAAATTTAATAAAGAACTACATATTCGACACTTTTATTAACCAAACAATCACCCCCAAGGGTCGATTTATTCTGGCGTTCCCTTTTTGGTCCAAGTGGTCTCCATTAACAAACATCTCCCATCTTCTCATTTTGTTTTAGATACTTCAGTCTTACTTCAGATTTCTTCTCAAACAACTTAAGATACTCACTTCATCCACGTTGTAAGTTTCTTTTAGCACCTAGCCATACTTGACATCATTATTGTAACTCTTTAATCCTTCAAGCACTCTCATCAGTGTTGCATCACAAAACTTATGAATCTTAGAATGTCTCATCACCCTTTTCTCTTTCTTGCTATTCTTGTAAATGATTCCATGCATGGGCTCATAAATAATAGAAAACACTTCATACTATTCAATTCCTGGAAATTATT
Source organism: Tanacetum coccineum (assembly GCA_026074375.1). Taxonomy (NCBI): domain Eukaryota; kingdom Viridiplantae; phylum Streptophyta; class Magnoliopsida; order Asterales; family Asteraceae; genus Tanacetum; species Tanacetum coccineum. The sequence goes on along the minus strand of BQNB010022694.1, from coordinate 53,538 downwards.
GTTTGTGGCAATTGAGATTGACCTTCTGTTAATAGCTTTCGATTGCAAGTTGAAAGTCGTGCACTCTTTCCCATATCACTGAACTTCTGATGAATACTGATAAAGACCATAGCAATCCTGTATCAACATAATCCGGTACCTTGCCATTCATGATCAGCAAATATATGTCTTCAATATCATTCTTATTGAGATTCTTGTAATATGGCTCGGTAATTAACACTATGCAGTCATTAGCTCTTCTTGCCACTATCTCTGTGATAAACTTATGTTCATGACCCAATTCCCAGTATGTCTTGATAACTTGAACAATCTTTGAATTCGAATAAATCTCTTCCTTCGGACTTCCAGGCTCTTTCTGTTCCTTATGTAGAAGATCTTTGCATGAGGATTCTTCCAGTGTTCAACACCATATCTTGCATAAGGATTAAACTTCTTTACACACTTATTAACCCATCTGGAAGTTCGTTCTTCAATATCATCATCATTGAAGATAACCGCAGGAAACTTATGAAGTGACAAAACTATCATTTCGGGTCCTGAATTTCCTTCCTTCAAATACAACAAATCTTGATTTATCAGAGATAGTGTTAGAGCATCATGATTTCTTTGACAACTAAGAATAAGAGGTGTAGCCTTTCTTGGATGTGGAGAGACAAGAATTTCCTTTCTACTACTTTGCAAAAAATTCTTCATCTGATCAATGTGATACTGATGTTCATCTCCTGAAGTGCATCTTTGTCTTAGCATCTCATCCGCCATCTTTTTCAGCTTAGCTTCATCAATTGTCAGTGAATTTCTTCCATAATTCCTTAGTGATACTTGCTTTTTGGTATCTCATCATCATCAAAAGCATAAGAATCAGTCCAAAAATCAAAATCATCATCATGTTCTTGATTACCTGAAGTTGAAAGACCTGGTTCCTCTTCATTAACTTGTCCAGACGATGACTCTCCAGATACATAAGCTTCATACTCCGATGTCTTCTGCCTCTTTGCACTATTCTCCCCTCTCAGTGATGAGCATCACATGAGAATCTTCTTGATCTCTTGGTCGAACGGCAGAAGGTCTACTGCAGTTTGTTGGTTACCTGAGTTACTCAAACTTCATCTGAGAGCCAACCACATTGCCTATATCTTGTTGTTTGCATCTGAGGATCACCTTCATAGCAAAATACAGTTTGATATTGGTTTTGTTTCTGGAACTGAGGCTGTTTTGTGACTGAGCCGATGAACATAAGCAGGTATGTCCAACATGAAAATTTCTGACAAACGCATCAAATTGAGAAGGAATGCTATCGTCAATTGCTTTTTGAATTTGACAGGAAATTTGAGCATGAATATTCCCACGTTCTTAGAAAATGTCTAGACATCATTCTTTGAGCATCTCTATCATTACTCTTTTGCCTCTCAAATCAACCCTTTCGCAACATACACTGGAACTTGATCACAAATTGCTCCGAACTTGCTTCTTAACTTTCTCCGTAACATGATCTTTTACCATAGAGGGTAACGTCTTAGCCATGACATCAATAAGATCATCAGTAAGTTGATCACTTGACTTCCTTGGCATGAACCTTTCCCGTAGATGTACGAACAAGTAACTATAACGTTCCTGTAACTCATGAGAGAAACTTTTTTATCATTTGAAGCGAGTGGGTTTTGTCTTAGGCAATGATAGAAGACGATTCGTTTTAGTTAACTCTAGTGTGTGGGTGTGGGAGAGAGGATGGTTAGGGTAGTGGGGGGGGGGGAAGGGGTGGAGGGGAGGGAAGGCAGGGGAGTGGTGCGGCTAGTGAGGGGTGGGGGGTGGGGCGGTGTTTCCAAAGTGAGGTGAGGGCGGTGGAGATAGAAAAATTCGCTAGGGATCTAGTTGGTGTGGGGATTGGTGAATTCCTAGACTCCTCCTACATCCTTCCTTTCTCACCTTCTCTTTAGTTCATACACTTCATCAGATATTTCGTCTTCTTCATCATCAACATTCACAGGTGGAACAATGTTAGTAATATCCTCCTCGTTTTCCTTAGTGATATCTACCTCTGGACTTGCTTTATTACTAGTAAGCTCTACTGTTTTAGCAACAAACTCCACCTCCGTTTCCTTCGTGATCTCTACCTCCTTTTCCTTAGTAATCTCTACCTCCGGACTTTCCTTATCACTCCTGGGCTCTAACCTAGTACCGGGAATAGTTGTATCATCATTCCTAGGGGGTGAACTATCATCTATAACATTCTTCGAATCATCTACAAGCTTGTCATCTCTGTAAGTTTGCCAAGTGGCTCAATGACCATTCCACATTATACCTGCTTCTTGTTCTTCATGACTCTTGTGCTCAGCAAGACTTACTTGTAACGTGTCTTGTAACAGCATCTCGTCAGCTTTATCTGCTGTTAGCACTGGAGCTGGTGGTGTAAGACGTGTTGATCTCCTCTCCGGTAAACGAAAACGAATCACAGTTGATCGTTTTAGAGCACTTGACTCTGCTGCCTCCGTAATAGGGTTAGGTGACCTAGGGGCGCTAGTTGTCCTATGCGTTCCCTGGGTAGACTTAGTCGGCTGTGACTGAGTCAGAGGAACATCTAGCCCAAACACCTCCACATACATCCGATAATGCTCCGTTTGCTTCATTTCTTCAGTGATCATCCAAGCTGGTATTCACATTCCAACTTTGTTTTTGTTTCTTCCTGAATTGAAAATATTCTTCATGATATCATCATCTTGAAGATTATGATATATGTCTCGAGCATGTCTTGATATGTCAAGAAAGATAGTCATATAATGACTGATGATGATCTTTGTAAATCGTGGATATGGGATCGAAGATGCTGGATGATGAAGCGAATAGTTAATGCCTTCCCAAAGTAACTCAGCATAATCCACATGAATGTTATTGACAAAGCAATACAACATTTGCATTAGCTGCAACGACGGTTGGTCCCATCCAGTGACACGTGTAGTTAGACATTTGGAAAATATCTTGCACAACGTTTGACATGGCTGCAGAAGACCAAATATCTTGAATCTTGATGACGGCTTCAGCTCCATTGTAGATCCCAATCTTTGTTTATAGAATGGAACCATGTCAAAAAATGATGGTGGAGGCACAAATGAATTATGATTGTTATCAGTTGCTTGTGGAAGATGAAAGATTGTTCTGAAGTCATCCAGTGTGAGAATAAGTTCTTTCCTATCCAGCATAAACTTGAGCCTATACTTTGATCCGTCTTCCTTCAAAGTATGCCAAAACTATGCCATATATATCCATGGTAATGGATATGACGCTAGCAATGCTAAATCGAATGGAAGATCATTGATGAATATCGTCAGAATCTTGCTTTCTGGTGGGCATTGCACATGTTCCAAATCAACTTTCTTGTTAGCATCCATAAGATCACATCGTTTGTTCGGAGGGCACATTTCATCTGGATGAACATCAGTTGCATGTAGTTGTTGTGCCATGATGATTCTGAAGGAATACAATTGAGGTGTTAGGAAACAAATAATTCATTTGACATTTTTGTCTTTTTCCCCTCTGTCTGTTTTATATGTTATGGCAATTCTTTTTGAACATATTTTTGATCAGTTTCTTTCTCATGTGCTCGTTCTTGCTTTTTCTAGCACATGTCATACGCTTTATTCGAATCATTCTTTTGATTTACCATTTGTGTGTTCTGGCATTTCTTTTTCGAACACACTTTTGATTTGCTTTTTTGCGTATGGATTTAGCTCTCTCTTTCTGTTTTTAGAATATCCTCACTAGAAATTCTTTGTGAAATGATACTATTTCAAGAAGGATGAAGATTTCTCTTATGATTTTAATCAAGACACAGTAATGAAAAATTCAAGAGAAATCATTCAACTTCTTAAAATTGTTTTAAGAAAGAGTATCATCTTGACACAATAACAGACTTTGAGAACTTTTTCCAAAAATCTTTTGACAAAACTTTCATGATAATGATAACATTGAATTATGTAATCTCAAACCGACAACTGAATGGACACTAAGTCACTCACTCCTCATTCTGTTCATTGCAAAAAACGGCCGTAGCCATACATGACTTAGTCCACTTAAACAGTTAAGATTTGAAATTGACAAACTCAAGTTATAAAAACTTTGTTGCTTTCACATTAGATTATGAATCCTAAACCATGAATACAAACACATCTAATTCAATAATTGAATGGACACTAAGTCACTCACTCATTATGTTCAATGCAGAAAACAGTCGAAACCGGACATGACCTAGTCTACTTAAACAATTACGAATAGACATATATGACCCATAGCTTAGAATTCATGAAAATGCATTTTGTTTGCCAAAATTATTTGTCGTTTTCTCAACACATGAGAAACTGATCATTTTTGTTCCACAGACATTCAAACATTAATCATCACAAACATTAATCAACAATAATGATACTTATACAACACATTTTCCCAAATCCACAAACAAACTTGAACTGATTTTAGACTTTTTATACTTACCGAGTTTGACTTATTGACCATGCCGAGTTTGACTGTTTGATTTTTTTACTGAATTTCAAAAACATTGATTCTAGTTAACTTTAAGAAACAACAAACTCAATGCTTTTTAAGTGTATAAATCATTGACGGTATCACTGTTTAAGCAAATATTAAACTCGTAAAAGAACAAACTCGTAAAGTGCCATCCGAGTTTCAATCAAAAGGCAATCCAAATCATTCTATGATCACTATAACACCCTTTATCACATTTTTCACTAAATCGCTGCCTAATTAACATCCTAACAGTGTAATAAGCAACAAAAATTCAATTTATCCCAAACTCGGTAATCATCATCTTTACCGAGTTTGAACTCGGTAACCCAATACCACTTAATAGCAATTAAACCCTGTTTAACGACTTACGTTTGAGTAAGAAATGAGATCAAAATTGTTGTAATGAACTTGGAAAGCGAAAAATGACTTTCTACTCAAACTCGGAAATACAATCGGTAAAAGTAAAAATAAAAATCGAAAATGACTTCCTCTTATATAGTCACCGAATTTTTTTTGAAAAATTGACACTTTCAGTCCCTTGACTTCATTTTTCAATTCAGTCCCTGTTTTATTGATTTTACTTTTGAAGTTTCACATACTCCCCCTTGAATAATGAGTATTTTTCAAAAACTCCCCCTTTAATAATGAATATTTTTCAAAAAAAACTCCCCCTTTAAATGAAAATCATGTAAAATCCTTAGTCCGAAAATGAAAACTTTTTACTTTGCAAATAAAAACTCCCCCCTTAAAAATATAACATTTTTCAAATTTAGTCAAAGTTAGAGATCATGTTTCATTATTTGCAAACAAGATTATTGAAAAAGAATTTAATAACTCCTCTTTGATCATGATCCGTATTTTCAATTTGAAGATTTTAATAAAAATTTGGATCATGAAACAAAGATGTGATGTCATTAATATGTTATGTTGTTTTTTTTTTTGAAAATTTTCCAATTTTTTCTTTTGTTTTTGAAAAATTTATGTACATGTTTTTGATGTATGATCTTTTCAAGAAGATAACTTTGTCAGACTTTCCAACTGAGTTGGAGTCATACATCTCATACCAATGCGATGAACTAGATACTCAAAGCGTTCTTTTGGAAGAGCCTTAGTAAATAGATCCGCAAGTTGGTATCTATCTTGACAAAGTAAATTTCCACAGTACCCTTCTCAACGTGTTTTTCCTTAATAAGATTGATTACCAGATGTCAATGTGCTTGGTCTTTGAAGTTGACCGGATGCATGAAATAGCAATGCACTCATGGAGTCACAGTAACATCGGAATCAATTGTAACTTATATCCATATTCAAGCAGTTGAGATACCGCAACCAACTCCCTTGTGCACAGCATGAAAAAATAAACACATACTCTTCAGCAGTAGACATCGCAGTACAATCTTGTTTCTTTAAACTCCAACTCACGAGCTTTCCACCTAAAAATTGCAATCCTCCTGATGTGCTTTTACAATCATCTTTACAACTTGCATGGTCCACATCTGAATAGGCAATTAGTTCAAATCCGGAATCCTTCGAATACCATAGGCCCATGTTATAGGACTGTTTCAGGTACCGAAAGATCCGTTTGACCTCTTTGAGGTGTTTGATTGTAGGACGTGCTTGATAACGGGCACGTATAAAAGTAGCAAAAGCAATGTCTGGCCGACTGGCTGTTAGATACATTAGCCCTCCTATCATACAATGATAAGTCGTTTGATCAGTAGGAGTGCCTTGTAAATCAGCATCCAGCCTCTCTGTTGCCATTGGTGTGCTCATGGAGACACATTCATCTAGACCATGTTTCTTTAACAACTCTATTGCATAGTGTGACTGACTTAAGAATATCCACGGGGAATATTGATGAACTAGTAATCCAGAAAAAACTTAGTTCACACCATCATCGACATCTCAAAAATTATTTTTCATTAAGTTGCAAAACGTTTTGAAAAATCCGGAATGTTAAAACCAAAAATAATGTCGACAACATATACTATACAAGTAAATATGTCCTTCCCCAGTGATGTCTTGTAAACAAGTTATGATCAATAATACCTTTAGTGAACCCATGTTCAATTAGAAAAGAAGACAAATTGTCATACCATGCACGAGGTGCTTGCTTAAGACCGTATAGAACATTTTTCAACCTGTAGACCTGATCTGAAAATTCTGGATCAATAAACCCTTCAGCTTGGTTGACATAGACTTCTTCTTTCAAAGGACCATTGAGAAAAGCCATTTTGACATCCATTTGAAAGATAGTGATATTCTTATGAGCAACATAAGCAATAAACATCCGAACGGCCTCAAGACGAGCAACAGGAGAAAATGACTCTTCAAAATCAATGCCTTCTTCCTGCTTATATCCTTTAGCCATAAGACGAGTTTTGTTCTGAACCACAATATTTTCAGCATCACACTTATTCTTCCAAAGCCATTCAAGAGCAATAATACTCTTTCCTTTTGGTCGTGGAATGAGTTCCCAAACTTGAAGTCTCTCAAATTGATTCAACTCATCTTGCATCGACTCAATCCAACTATGGTCTGCCATTGCTTCTTTGATATTCTTTGGTTCAATAGTACTAACGGTTAATGCATACATGCATACTTCAGAATCTGTTTCTAACCGTTGACGAGTCATGACTGGTTTAGATGGGTCACTAATAACTTGGTCTAGAGGATGATCTTTTGCCAAGTGTGTATTTGGTGGAAATTCTGCACATTTGATGGTTCTAAAGCCGTTGTAGATGACTCAATTTCCTCATGACTTGGAGTATTATATAGAACAAACTATGCATTACCATCAAAATCAACAGTGTCTTCTTGATTAAATTCATCAGCCTTAGTCAAAGAGATTGGAGAAGTTTGTTCGTCAGATATAGTGATAACAGGAGGAGCCTCATGCGTGTCAACAATGATTGAAGATGTGGAAGGTGAGTCTTCATGAACTTGAGTCAGTTGTGCAGCGGAATAGATGGGTGTATCAGAAGACTTCTGCTCATAATATTCTTCAATCATTGGATCGAACAAATTATCCAAATCTTCTTTGGATGGAGTATTCATTGGTTCTGTTGATGAATTATGATTGTTGAATCATTGAAGTTCGGGTTCTAAACAGTCGTATTCAAAAGCCATTGCCGTGAGCTCGTCAAACTTGACATGAATGGTCTCCATTATCATTTTGGTCCGTCGATTATAAATTCGAAAACCTGTTGATGTTTTCGAATAACCAATAAACACCCCAATGTCTGCTTTTGGTTTCATTTTTCCAAGATCATCACGGTCATTTGTTGGATAACACAATGAGCCAAACACATGAAAATAAGCAATGTTCGGTTTTTGACCGCGTAATAGCTCATAAGGTGTTTTGTTGTATCGTGTATGGATGATTGACCGATTTTGAGTAAAACAAGCTGTAGCCACTGCTTCAGCCCAAAGAAATTCAGGTAACTTAGAAAAGATAAGCATTGTGCGAGCAGCCTCAACAAGAGTACGATTACGTCTTTCAACTACTCCATTTTGCTGAGGTGTTCGAGCAATTGAAAATTGTTGCATGATGCCTAACTTTTCATAATGAGCTTTAAGAGTTGCGTTTTTGAATTCAGTACCATTGTCAATACGAATCTTACAAACTTTGACTTTGTAATTTAATTGAGCTTGAGTAATGAATTTCGTGATGATCTCTGGAGTTTCATCTTTCGAGCGAAGAAAATAAACCCACGTATATCTAGAAAAATCGTCCACTATCACAAGAATATACTTCTTTCCATTGATTGAAGCTACCCTCATTGGACAACATAAATCTATATGAAGTAATTCTAATTTGGAGTGATTGCTTGGAACCAATTTAGGTGAATGAGAATCTTTCTTGCTTTTTCCCCTTTCACAAGCAGAACAATGGTGATCCTTTCCATATTTGAACTTTGTTAGACCGTCAACCAAGTCAAGTCTGGTAAGATCGTTTATGGTACCAAAATTAAGATTTGACTGTCTTTGGTGCCATAACCATGACTCTGTTGAAGTTGCTTTAGACATGAGACAAACGGGTGAAGAAGCAGCCATGTCAGAAATGGAGATAGTATACAAATTGGAATCACGTCCACCTGTGAGCAAATCATCTCCTTGTAGATTTCGTACGTAACATGTATTGGAACGAAAAGCCACTTCTAAATCACCATTACAAAAAATGCCCAAGCTAAAGAGGTTATGTCTAAGACCTTCAACATAATATACATGACAAATAGTGATATTACCTTGTATATAATCGCCATATGCCTATGATTGACTGCAAAATTATCAGTTCCAAATGAGACGGTGCTCATGAATTTTTCAATGAAATTTCTCAGTAGTGATCGATCACCCGTCATATGCTTTGAACAACCACTGTCAACAATCCACAGAACGATCTGGACTACCTGCAACACAAGAAGAACCAACACATGGACAACTGGGCAATTTGACTACCCAATTCTTAACAGAACCCGATGGTTTCTCAGATGAACAACTATTATGAACATTCAGAGTTGTGTTAATGAGAGACCAAACAACAGTTGGTTGTGATTCAAACCACTTTTGCCAAATTCGCACTCCTTGACGTCTTCGTATCTCGCAATTTTGTTCTTCTATAGTTATGTTAAGTGTTATCTCTCAAATTTCGTTTCTTTGTCTTAGAAGCACTAGAGACCTTATGTTTAGCTTTTGAGGCACTTCCTACATCAATCTTAGGTTTGGAGACTATAGAAGTAGTATCTAAATGTCACACCCCGCCAAGGCGGAAACGCAAGGCGCGACGTGAAAGGATATTAACATAGCACAAGCATCTTAATAGAGAAATACTAAATAGTGAAATAAAAACAAAGACACAATGTGTCATGATAACATACCACTAATAGGAACGTCAAGTATGAATTGATAGGGGTACATCCGTTACAGTCTTACAAAATCCAAAACAAAAATAGAAATTCGAAAACAAAAACATACTAACCAACTAAGACATGTAGGACTATTCATTGATCCTCAAAATCGCATCTACGGTCTCACTAGCAAACTTTCTAGCATCATATCCGAATCACTGAGATACCTGATGATAATATGATGCTAAAAACACGTCCAACACTAGGTTGGGGAGGATGCATAGGTTTTAGAACACCAACCTCAAAACATTTCAAAATAATCTCCTACATTACTGTACCAAGATTAAACAGTTGCATCGCATATCATGAAACTATCACTTAATACAGATCATCAGCTCAAACTCAACACAATTCAATCATATAGGCTCAAACAAAATACGCTCGGCGCCACCTAAGTGGGTTAAGGAACGATCCCACGATCCAAGCAACCCGGCTCCACTTGTGCAACTCTACAAACCATAGCAAAGTAATAGCCACACAACACATGCATATTAAAGCTCCACCATCAATATCCAGTGATAAAACATCTAATAATCAAGATCGTTCTCACCCCAATGAAAAATTTAGAAAAAGACTAGGGCTATGGCACTCACATGATTAATGCGCAGCTACAAGTAACTAGAAACTCCTTCTTACAAAACATTATACACAATTATAAAAAACTATCGTTACCCTCTGGTAAGCTAAATGCTTAAATCCAATATAACAAACCCTATTGATGGACTACTATCATCTATACTATATGTAAAGACTTCTCCTACCTATCATTTTATATCGTCTATTATATATTTTATTTACTTTCTACTTTTTATTTTAAAAATGTACAACTTTTGCTCAAAATGAAGAATTTTTTACCCAACTTGCACGACTTAAAACCCTTACAAAATGCATCACAATTCCCACTAAAATTCACACATTGAACCCACAATGTATTACGAATCTCATCCAGAAGCCCTGCCATTCATTCAACCCATATGTATACCCTTGAAAACAAACTTACAACACTGGTCAATTTCGGATCTGATTGCACAAAAAAAGTTTCAACTTAAAAACCCAACTTAAAATTAGCTTTGCCTTAGCCCTTTTGGGGTTTCTTAATAGACATATAAAAGTTACTTTATGTAGAAGGGCTTAATTTAAACACTTCTTAAATGTAGGGTTTTCACCTACCTTAAGTTGACTCAAAAGTTCATCTTGAAAACACAGTTTTGGTCAACGCATCTTGTAACCCTTATTTATTGACTTCCCGAGCTCAAAAATGTTGAGACCTGATTTTTTGAAAGTAGATTCAAAATCCTTCAGTTTTGTTAAATAAAGAATCATCTGTCGTTTGCCTTTCCCATCATGGAGAAAAAGTCAATCAATCTGACATAAATTTGCTCATCATATAACATTCAATCCAGCAAACCCTAACATGTAATTTACATGGTTATGCCCCTAATTCAATTCTAATCAATGCTATTAACATTAATTACTCATTAAGATCTGTATTTTATTAAAACCTTAATCCATCATTGATGTTGCTTGCTTATTGTTTTGTTCTCAAGTACCCGTTTTTCCCACAAAAATAGCTTTTTAATCTAAAACAAAAAAAACAAAAACAAAAACAAAAAAAACAAAAAATGTTAAGACAAAAATGTAGGTTCTCCGCTGATAAGAATAAAAAGTAATTTTTGACCCGATCGTACGTGTAGAGTTCTAGCTTTCTCTCTTAACAATTAATGATGATAGTTTGTGCTAGTCTCATGTAGACTTTAAACATGCTAGACTTGAAATCATTAGTAAAAGAAAACTTGTGCTAATCTCAAGTAGATTTTAAATATGCCAAGTTGGATTTTATAAGGCTAAGTATTTGCAAATTTCTTTTGTGAAGAACAAGAAATGATAGTGTTATTTATAAGTCATGATATTAAAACGTTAGAATAGTTGGATTTATTTCAAGCCATATGTGTTAATTGTGGGCTTTTCTCCCATTAGTTTGTTTCAGACCTCTATATATAAATGTTTAATAATAAGTTGTATGGTTTTTTGGTTAATAATTACTAATAGAAGTTTTCTTTAGTTCTTTGTGGATTAGGATGAGTACACATCAGGAATACTCAATTTGGCTTAAAAATACAAAAATAATAAATAAATAAGTATCTCTGCCAGATTACTTCATCGTGTCGGAGGCGTGGCCGATGTTGGAGTTCTTCAAATAATCACCCCCCTATTTCATATAGGTAGAAGTCCGGTGTCATAAGAAGTAGTATAACTCTTGTCGACTCGCCTACGTCTGTGGCTTCGAGATAAAAGGCACGATTTTACTTATTTAATCCGAGTCGAAATATGTTTGCTACATAGTGTCGGAGGCCGTGGCGCCGATGTTGTAGCCTACTAAAGGTACTGCGGTTTAATATTGTTGCTTAAATTTTGTCTTGTTTTGTGCACTTAAAGAGCCTAAGGGTATATGGTGACAAATGAGATTGGTTCTATCTTGCCTTAAAGAGCCTTAAGGGTATATGACATGAATGGTGGCCTTGCTTAAGTAGCCTAATAAAAGCCAAATTTTGGTTGCCTCGATGTGGACTTTATTCTTGATTGCATTTGATCTTTTGAAAAGGGCTAGGAGCTAATTATTGCGTTCTTTACCATTACGCTTTATTTTTGGAATTAATAAAATATCGAAACAAAAGTCTTAAAGAGCCTTCGGGTTTATGGCTTAAGTAAATCCTGAGATACAAACAGTAGGATTTGCTGGTGACGGAAAAGTAAGTACACAATTAGTATTTATGAGTAGTGTTAGTGTCATGACTTGTAATTAACAATGATCTTGTTTTTAAGCTTGGCATGGGAAAAGTAAAAAAATCGGGGATGACGAAGTTATCTTTTAAACAATTTAATTGTGCTTTGTTCTATGATCCTAAAAGTACCAATGAGGTAATGAAAACTATACATTTATGTAACACAAATAATAAATTGTAGTTAGGTAGTTAATTAACAAAAAAAAAAAAAAAAAAAAAAAAAAATTTAGAAAATGGGAGTGAAGTCGGGTGTTTTATATACTTGGTGATCTCTTAAACAAAACTCTTTGTACTTTTCAATGTTTTAGTTTGGTGAATTTTCGAGGCTATTTTGGTTATAAGGATGTAATATGCCGTGAGACACACAATGTTTTTGTTTGGGAATTTGATTGTTGTTAAACTATACGTATCAGATTTATGCTTAAAAAGGCCCAATTCAACCAAAACGGTATCAAAAATGGCAAATGTGCTTGTATCTGAGTTTTATGTGTGCAGGTAGGTTCATGTTCAATTATCGCAAGGAGGAAACAGTCAAAAACGGACACGAGAACGGATGAGTCAAAGCCGAAGCCAGAGAGATCATGCCTCAGCCTTCCACAATCAACCTACAAAGCCAGCACCACTCTTTATAAAACCACAAGGGCTGAATTTGTAAATTGTGAAAGTTATTTATAATTTAAAAATGGGAAAATAACACACTCCTTGGCCACGTCAATGATCCGGTTTATACACATTTTTAATCCCACGGCCTATATGCAAGATCGAGGAGAGAGAATGATTGAAGGGTCAAGATGAAGAGGATAGAAGGATCTAGTAGATGGCAAGAGGTGAAGCTTCGGGTATAAATACCCCTCATTCCAGCTTATGTAGTAGTAAAATGGGGGTCAATTTTTAGTAGTTTAATTTTTAGGTTTAATCTTTTCGATTCAGTTTTTAGTAGTTTCTTCAAATGTAATTTCAATTTTATGTTATGTAATTTCATTTCGAGATTGTAAGATACTTGCTTCAGTTTCAATAAAATTATTGTTTCATAAAAATCTTTGTGTTCTTTTAAATCGTATTGAAAAATATTTGTATTTGTGTTTAATTGTGTTCATTCGATCAAGGCTTGATACCATCCTGGAATTGGATGGCGCATAATGTATCAAGAGGGTTTAGAGCTATTGGTCAGCTTATAGGGTTAGTATAGGTTGTGATTTTGATATAAGGCTTATGTGAATAAGCCATAAGCCCCACTCAGCTTATTGTTGTTTCCTGTTTAGCTGGAAACAAAGGTACTCTTTATTTTCTTTAAGCTTCAATAAGTTTTATTTTTGTCTATTTAATTCTGTTTTCTTAATAAAGCTTTTGAATCTGTTAATTGTTAGTTGATAAGCAGTTTAGATAAGCTGCATTGAGTAAGCAGCTTTTAGTTTAATAAGTTAAATCTATCTTGTGGTTTTGAGGTATTTGTTTAATCAGTTGTAGGTTAAGTTTGAATGTTAATCAGCTGCAGAAGCTTATAGGTTTTCATAATGCTCATATTGCTTATAAAATAAGTTAGTGTTAAGTTTTTTATAAAAGTTGGTCTTTAAAAAAGTTAGTTAAAGCTTTTTAATTCCAATATGGATGCTGGTTGTTGGTTGGTTTAGTTGCTTCAGGACCTGTTTCTGCACTTTTTCATAATTTCAGTTAGTTTAAAAGTTACACGTTAGTCTTGTTAATGCATAATTATCCTTAGTTAAAGTACATCGTTTAAGTCTTCGTTAGTTTATAGTTTTAGTCTAGTTAGTCCTTGTTAAAATGCATAATTTGATCCTTAGTTTAGTACATCGTTGGACTCTTTAGTACCTAATGTGGTCTAAGGTGTAGTGTTATTTTCCCATTTTTTAATTTAAAATAACTGTCACAATTTAAAAAATTCAGCCCTTGTGGTTTTATAAAGGAGTGGTGCTGGTTTGTTGGTTGACTTGTGGAAAGGCTGAGGCATTGATCTCTCTGGCTGCGGCTTTGACTCATCCCGTTCTCGTGTCCGTTTTTGGACAGTTCCTTGCGATATTTGACATATCCCTACCCTGCAAATAAAACTAGATTACAAAGGACATTTTTGCCATTTTTGATCCGTTTTGGGTTGAATTGGGCCTTTTTAAGCATAAATTGATATGTATAGTTTAACAACTATCAATCATAATTAAGCTATAAGAATTAAAAAGATTTAAAGAGGTTTAATATATTTACCTTTATGAGCAAAAACCCTAAAATTCTTGAATCTTTCTTGGTTCTCTAATGGCAGCCGAATTTTTTCTTTCTCTAGGGAATATGGGACGAGTTAGGTTATTAGGGGAGAAGGAGTTATGGGCTAGGCCTTTTATTTAAAGATCCTAAATGTTGATACAAAAGTTAGACGATCCTTGATTAGGTCCGAATTAGGTGTAATACGGATCTGTTAGGCTCCGGTTCCTGTATCAATTAAGTCTTGATGTATGAGACCTGCACTAAGAAAACAAAGCACCGTTAGGCTTACCGTGGGATTGTCTCCCACGATTATCCTCCGGCGTGAGAGTAAGTAATCGGTTTAGGTTTTAGTAGAAAGTTAGTGTTATGAGGGCATACCCTAGATGAGAGCCGAGGTGCTCTCTATATACTCACCAAACCCTAATGGGCTTTGTCCCATTAATTAGGTTAGTATCCGAGAGGCCTCACCGTTATTTAGTAACTAGTGGGCCCTCCTCATGATTATGACTCATTCATAACGGGTGTTCTAGGTACCTGCGCACGTGTGCGCTAGTTGGGCCTCATAGGCCTAAATCCTCGTCGTGATAGCCCATATGTCATGGGCTTCCCCATAGGCAGTACCAAGCCTGTATTGATGTCGCTATAGCCCATTCATCATGGGCCTGGGTGTAAGTACTATTCGTGGGTCGGGTTCATGGCCTGAGGTTGGACTATACGTCATCATGTCCCCCCAGTCTAGTATGCGCTTGGTAAGACCGCGGATGCTAGACTACAAATAGTCGCGGCAAATATTCCTGGATGCGTATTGTGGAAGAAACATGGGAAATTGTCCCACCCAGAACAATGGAATTGTGGGTCAGCTGTGTCGCAAAATGCCTCTTCGTAATTCGTGGAGAGATAGCTAGAACGTAGCTTATATGTTGAACCTCCTACCAACGGATGTTAGGTACATAGTAGGGGACACGTGTTCCTCAATCCGGCGTCGTGTTTGTCCCCCCCAACAGGAACACTTCCCCGATATAAGGTTCGCTCCATTTTCACTGTTAGTGCCACTGTAAAAAAAAATCCTTTTCCACCACCTATTGATAAAGCTTTCCTATTATCATCAAAAATCGACACAGGTTCTATGCGCGTATGCATCAACCTTGCTTCACAACTCATGGTTGTTGCACTTACTTGTTTTTTAAATCAGATAATAATACAGATGAGGAACTTCGTGAGTTCACATCTGAGTATTACATCCCATTCGCACTGCACCCGGTAGTGCCATGGCAGCGAGTGCGAGTATAGCGGATTTCCCATGGGGGAAGGTTGTGGTTTATACCAACGGTTCTTTGAATTTGCCAATAACGGGTGCCTCTTTCGTTGTTTTTATGTTGCAACGTCCTGATCATTTTCGTCTTCAATTTCCTAATTGCACTGCATTAGGCGCGGCAGAATATTACCATTTTGAGGTGAATTGCTGCCTATTGGCAATCCATCCCACGGTCCCTTTGTTCCGTACCTTCTATCACTCCTCTTGGTCAAACGGATGGGTATCGTTCGCGAAGCGCGCTGGGCGGTTGCAGTGCTATACCGAAAAATTAGATGCGCTAAGGCGTTGGAGGGAGATGTTCTTCTGGGTAGACGATGCATTGGTTCCCTGGGACTTCGCATTCTATACTCAGGGGTCAATGCCGAGGGATGAGCGTCCACCCCCCGGGTCGTATAGTATCGAGGATGCGGAACTTATAAATGAGAACCGTATCCCTATCAACGCATACTCGGAAGCCTTCCTATGCCATATGGGCATTAGTCGCAATTATTTCCAAAGGCCCGAGGAAGTGCCGACGTTTATAGGCGAGGACGGCCAGGGTGGGTGCTTGTCCTTCCTTCTCCCTCCCTTAGTAGTGTAAGCGTCCTTTCTCATTTAAGCTTATGTAACCATTTGTTGTTTGTTTCTGTTATGTGTTGCGCAGAGATGGATTTGTTTAGCGTGGTGCATTTGAGCAAGCCCAAACTAGTGACCGAGGGGGTGCGTCCATTAAGAGATGGTGAGGAGCCGTTGTTGGAAAGTACTGCAGGGCGCACAATGGAACTTGTGCTGGAGCAACCAGAGTTTGATAGTACTGATGTATTGGCACCCACACCACTGCGCAGTGTGCCAGGTGCAGCTGTGGAACCCCCCAGGCCCGACGCAACGAGCGTTGGTTCTTCAGAGGATGCTGATGCCGCAGAAGTGGATTCTGGGCTGAAACGCAAGAGGGCGACCGGTGATGTCGGCGCGGGTCCGTCCAAGAGGGTGCGTCATTTCAGTCTAGGTTTGAGTACATCGACTGAGGAGGAAACCCCGGGTGCGTCACCCACGCTTGGTGCCAAAGAGGTGACCGAGACTCCTCCCCCCAAGTAAGTAATTTTGAGCTTCCATTTTCGTCCAATAATAGTGTTAATGATACGCAATCATGATAGCGTAATGCGTAATCCTCGTTGTCGATTGGTTGTTTGCAGTGTCGAGGCTACTAGTGATTCCTCTGCGCCGGTGACGCATGCGGCACAGTCCCCACCCCAGACTGGTCCCAAGGCCTTCGAGGGTATGCCAGTGGATCAGCTTATGGAGGAGTTTCACATGGTCACTGCGCAGCAAGCCGCGCTCGTGGCGCAGCTGAGGGCAAGGTTTGCGGATGAACGCAGCCTGATTATACAGAGGGATGAGGAGATCCTGCTGCTAAAGACACAGTTGGCAGATGCGCAGGCTGAGGCAGAGTCTTCGAGGTCTTATGCACAGAACCTGGCCGAGGAAAAAATGGCACTGCTTGTCAAGGTAGAGCAAGAGCGCGCGGATGCTGCGGAGTACAAGGCAAGTTGTCACTGGGCTGTGAAGTACTTGGAGGGGGGTAAGAACAATCATTTTGCTGGGCTGGATGATTTTCGCCAGAGTGTGGAGGGGTTGTTGGAGAAGCAAGAGGAGAAGTTACGCAAACTCAGTATTGAGTACGATGAGGAGCTTTACCCTCACATGTTGTCCGCGATTTCTGAGCGCAGGTGGCTCATAAGCCATGGTCTGCGCCTTGCGGCCATGAGCACTTTGGAATCGCAGGAGGTCAAGCAGTCCTTTGGGGATGTTGTGAAGTGTGCCTTGGCTCGTGGTAAGGCGGAAGCGGTGGAGGAACTACATGAAAAGAAGCTGCTGACAGTGCCTGCCGCACAGGTACCTGGAAACGACATTGTGGATGAAACTTTAGAGATTGATGAAATAGTCAACATTAAGGAATCTAGGAACCATCCATTAGAAAATGTCAGAGGAAACCTAAACCAAAGAGACCCTTAGTCACAAGCCCAAAACCAAGTAACTTCGTTAGTTTTAATATCAACTATAGAACCTAAGAATGGTGAATGAAGCGTTTATGAGATGGAAAGTTGGATAGTCGCCAAGCAAGAAATTTAAATAATTCATTGCTAACGGCGTTTGGGAGTTATTCCTCAACCTAGGAAATATGACAACGTAGGCACTAAGTGGGTATTAGAAATAAATTAGGACAGAACTATTGTTTTCTCAAAATAGAGATAGGTTATTTTGCTCATGCTTACAACCCAAAAGAGGTCATCGATTAAGTAATGAAACGTATTCCCTTTTGCTAGACTTGATTCCATTGACATATTATTAGCTTTATGCTTGTTCCTTAGATTTTAAACTATTCTAAATGATTTTAAAAAGTGCATTCCTGAACGGTTTATCCATGGAGAGGTAACATGGCACAACCTACGGATTCATTGATTTAGAAAAACCGATCAGTTATTAATATAAGAAATGCTTTAATATGGTCTGTAAACAAGCACCCGAAAGCTTGGTATATAGATTAAAATCTTTCCTTTCTTAAACAAAAATATAAAATAAGTAAAGGTAGATAACACTCTTTTTACTAATGAAGAACAGTTCAAATCTTATCATTGTTTAAAAAAATGATCTGATGACGATTATCTTCGTATCTGTCTTGTCAATACATGTGTGATGAATTTGCAAAAACATGCATGACAATTCCGAGATATGAGCATAGAAGGGCTAACTAACTTCTACCTTGGATTACAAATTAAACATATGGAAGAATGTATATTCTTTAATCAATCAAGTATATAAAGGAAAGCTTAAGAAGATTTGGTCTAGAAGATTCTAAAACTATTGAAAACCCCCATTTCCTCCGTATACAAAACTCACGAAATGAGAAGATGTAAGTCCTGTAGAATTGTACCAAGTATCAAGGCAATTAGGTAGTTTACTATATCTAATTGAAAGAAGCCCGATATCATTTTTAAGTGACTGCCTTGTGCCCGTTCCAATAGGCTCCCAGAGACCCTCTCACCTTGAAGCTTAAGCTTATTCTCCGATCCATTAAAGGCAACTACGCACTTAGGATTATGGTATCCACCTAAGGGGACCGGCATAGAAACCTTATAAATGCCGACTTTGATCATACGGGAGATTAAGTGGACCGTAAGAGCCACTAGCTGTATTTGTACGTTCGTATGATGTTTTTCACATCCTTGTTCTCTGAAGAAACAAACCGCACTGCTAATAATCCACTACCTAAGCCGAATACTTAACGTCGGAAAGGCAGGTCCAACAAGCACTATGGATGAAACAATCTCTCACGACACGACGTACGACTCGACGATGTTCCCATCATGTGCGACAACAAAGGCGAGATTGACCTCAGCAAAAACCCAGTGCAACATTCTCGTATCAAACACATCGAAATACGTCACCACTTTCTTCGTGATAATGTCCAGAAAGGACATATCTCAATCGAAAAAGTGTCATCCGTCGATAACATCACCGACATTCTTACTAAACCCCTTAAACGTGAATCGTTTAACTATCTATGTCTTGGTTTAGGAATGATGGAACACGTTCTATAAACCTTATGTGTCCGCTTCTCCTTCTTCTAGTTTTGATTCTAGTCCGTGTTCTATTCAGTGTCGTGACAACTTAAATACTTCATCCGAAGTACTTTAAGCACCTTTAATTCACGAAATGCAAATTAAAATGTCACTCCTCTTCGTAAAATTTTCGTCAAAAAGGAGTCTAAAACCCTTGACTGAGGGCGGCCCCCATATAGGCGGCCCCCCAATATATTTGGGACCGCCAGGAGATATGGGACCGCCATCAGCAGAACATAAAATGGAACACTTAAACAAAAAAAATTCAAAATAGAAAAAAAAATACCCCCTTATTTGATGCACGCGACGAACATAGCCCAAAACCCACCAAAACTCAAATTCAACCATTAAAACATCAATTGAAGATCAAATCAACAATAATAATCAATCCTAATATCACAAATATCATCAATTGTAAGTCATTTCATCTATTTTCTTTCAATTTGAGTCTAGGTTTCATGATGAACACCAAAAATAAAAATGTAGGGATTTCAATTTTTCTTGTATAGACAAATTTTTGTACAATTAAGACTACTAGGATACAATGTATAACTAATATACTTCCCGTAGATATAGAATTTGCATACATTAGTGAACTTGTTAAAAAATGATTTCGAACCAAAACCCTAATTTTATTTTCAAATCACTCACGTTAGAAACATAATAAAATTGTTGTTATGCATTGTTAATCCAACCCAAAAACGTTTTCAAACAAATGCATAATTATCTCATGAACAAATTACGAGAAACATAATTCATATGTATTTTTTCGTACTTGTTGGATGAGAAAATCAATTAGGATATATATTTAGTAGATTAATCATTACTCCACAATTGGTACATCTATACACACACTATTTCACGGAAATCAAAATATCAACACAATGCAAATATAAAGTATGATTGATTGTTTTGTTTTTATGTAACAATGTCCTCCAATTACCTCAATTAGATCAACAAAAGACCCTAAACGACATTCACTTATATCAAATGAATTTAATCAACCCTAATAAACACACTTGCAAATCTTAAAAACATATACTTTCATTAGGGTAGGGTGTGAGTCCGAACTTTGAATAACAATGAGTCATATCCGTGCTAAGTTTGAATCAATTAACTTTGATTGTTTGTTAAATCTAAACGAACAAATTGTTCCTCGTTTTGTTCTAGAGTTTTATAGTCAACTAACTTTTGATTATAACTCTACGGGTCAATTTGTAGTCAACTTTGTTAACAAAGTATTCTTTCTCTCTCACTCTTGAGGAATTTGGTCAATATCTCAAAAAAAAAAAATACCTTTTAAAGGTCATGCAACAACACACCGATCAGTGGTCACTTCGACTACTATCATAAGTGCCCGATGTAAGGTTTTATAAAACCACTCCTCCATCTCTAAGTGTCGTCAAGTCTTTTATTCAAATTCCTAGGCAAGGTCAAGTCACTCGTACCAAAAATAAGAAAACCATTGTCGTTGACGAAAATGAAATCTTAACTCGCGAGATTCAACCCCATACGAAACCATGGGTTGATATCATTCGTGAAAATGCCATTTGTCTAGGAGTCAAAGATCATATGTCCGCTTGTCTTGCCATATCTTTATTAACATTGAAACCTCCACTCGATACCAAAATCCCCTAGGGCGTTCTTTATTCTTAAAAGAATGGAAAAGACTCGAAGCAAACCTAAGGAACTCTTGCCTTACGGAATGCTTTTGACTAGATTGTTCAAACATGTTGTGTTTGTCTTTCCCGAGCTAGCAATTGATCGCTACATCTCACATGATCGAGTCATGCATCCCCTCGCTCCTCATTATGAGAGAAAGACGCGATCGGATCGTGGCAAGAAAAGACCTCGTGAGTCAAATGCTAGCTCCTCCTCCACCACTCTAAATCATCCATCGTCATCTCATCCATTGGATGATTCCATTGATGAAAATGATGATGAATCTTTTCATTCCAATCCTTCCTCTCTATCTCAAAACATCTCTTCCTCGTCAAATGATGTCTCTAGAGTCCATCAAAATCCTCCTCATGAAAGTCATTACTTGAACACCTATCTCTCCGAAACTATTAATCTTCAAACTCAACAAAGAGATGCTCACCGGGAAGGGTTAAGGTCAATTGGACAAGCTCTCAAGAACATGATGGGTGGAAAACAAAAATGAACGTGTTGGCACAACTACTATGAAACTATTATTATTATTATCATCTCTCATGTTTAATACATTATATTTCTCTATTATTACATTATATTTCTCTATTATTAGGACTAGGAGTGGCAAATCTTATTTGCATTTGACTTGGATAATCTTCTACATTCTATCAACTTTCTATGACTAGCAAATTTTATGATTATGACATGAGAAGAAATGCCACTACTTGCTAAATGATTTGTATGTTAGAATAGAACTACATATTATTGCTTGAACTAGTTGATTCTTGAATATTGGTAGAAGCCGAAATCACTGGACTTAAGAAAAAGAGAAAACTGGAAATCTTCCTGCTTCCAGAAAACGGCCCCCTTATATACCCGGCGGCCCCCTAATATATTTGGGGGTCAAGACACAAGATCGCAAGGTGGCAAAGACGATCAAGACGGAAGGATAAAGGTTTAAAGATCTCGGATGAAAAAGATAAAGTCAAAAGACAATGACAAAGGCTCAAGATCAAAGATCAAAAAGCATGAAGGAACAAGCCTACAACGTAGACAGAGATAAAGATCACAAGAGCTTATCGACAAAAGCAATCGCATTGATCTCACGAAGGAGTGTCACAATGAACTCACTTTGGGGGAGATTGTTAGCCTCAAATAATGAGTCGAACATGGAAGTTCATTCATTTAGAATATTAAGTCTCGGTCATTTTAATATGTAACGTTGTAATAGGCTAGAACGGGTAAACGGGCTCATTTAATGTAATCTAACCGGTCACGTGTATCGGGCGAAAGCCCAAGTAAACCCGAGCCTGGCCCGTAGAATAACTAAAGGCATGAAAGCCTTTTAGTTGGATACATATACACCTCACCAAGGAAGGTGAGGTGGTTGGTTCACTTTGTAACATTTTCATTTTGCAAGTAATCCTCCCATTTCTAGTTTCTCTCTCTTGTTTTCTCTCTCTACCTCTCTCTACATTTCTTCTCATCTCCTAATCTTAATTTCATGTTCATAATTATGAAGTGAAGTGATTTCTTGGTTCTGACACTCCGGTGGCATAAACTCCAGATATACATGATCAGGAACAAACTCTGGTGAAAGTGGTACCTGCTCTGGCTCCTCAGGGCCAGGCACATAATCAGGATATGGTGGGTCCTGAAAAGCGGCCACCACATAAGCATATGGATCCTTTGGCATCATGGGTGGTCCATCGACTCCCAAAGATCCGATGTCTGACAAACCTCTAAATGGATTGGATACCTCCATGTAGGTGACTGTGGAATCCTTCGAATCCGACATGACCAAATTTGAAAATCAAAAGTAGCTTATATAAGTATTAATACAAGACTCTTATCGTAATGTAATATACATAGTATTTAATAACATGTATGTCAATCATGAATGCATCTAGTCTAATCAATTAATGTAACAACTAGTGTATGTATGTCCCGTGAAAACCCCTTTGTATGAATGCAATGTTTGAAAACGGTTATAGTCCAGCAAAAACATTTGACCTAGTTCTCTATAACCTTGGCTCTTGATACCAATCTGTAACACCCCCAAAATGGATCGCAGCGGAATATGGGTCTGAGGGTGGTACTTCATAGATCAATAACACAAGATATATATAAGAACAACCAAAAAGTCGTTTAAAACCGATACATTAGATTTAGCAAAGTATTTGTTACAAAAGCCCAAAGCTTTACTTGTTCAAAACACAAAATACAAAGATTCTAGTTCAGAACAAATGTTTCCCAAAATGTAATGCAACCAAATCTTTATGCATGTGACATTCAAAATATAACCACCAATGTATCCCTTATACTTCATGCCTTATTGACCTCCTGAAAAACATTGCTTTAAAACGTCAACAATAATGTTGGTGAATTCATAGGTTTGTAAAATGTATAATGTAGGACCGTAAGATTTCCTCATGATAAAGCAACAAATGCAAACATCATAAAATGTCACTGAAACTCGACGTGTATGAATTGCAATATAAATTGCCAACATTGCCCGTGATGATGTTCTAACCCGCAACAACCTAAATCCGACATGGTATACGTTTGTTGTCTAGCAAACTGGCAGAGTGAGCATGACTCCCCTGAACGGGGATGTCAATCCTAAATAGATCTATGTATAACATTCGCGCTCACAACAAGTAATTGACAGTTCATGATAATGGGCTCAAAGGGTTATCACTACTTAGGCAAACACGTAATCGTAATGTAAAATGTCCACTTGCGTCCAATTGTAAAACATGCTTATGTTTCTTACCTCAAAACTTGTAAATTATTTATAAATATAAAACGTGGGGCTATGAACTCATCTCGAGTGAATGAATAATCCAAGTATTACAGAAAATGCATCACAATAATGACCGAATGCAACCTAATAAAATATATGTCGTATAAGTACTAAGCACTTTGATTAACTAATACCATATATAATTCTATATAGCTACATCACCATCTAATCATATTAGTGAAATCATATTTATAAAGTGAAAACGTTTATAAATATCTCTTTAGTGAAAACGGCGTAACTTTCTCGTTTTAAGTCCGTTTCTTACATTTCTTATGTCCACGCTTTCGTATTAAGATGAGTTATCAAAATATTACATTTTCATATTTTATGTCCTCTGGTGAACAGTACTTTTTTACTGTTCATATACTTTTATAAAATTTGTCGTCGTAAACTCGTAAACGTCGTATTTTATTCGTTTTAACTCTGATTTTAGTGATTCTTTCGAGCACATCTTCGTAATTAAAAGTTTTATCTAATTAATGTATTTTCAAAATGTATCTGATATGAATAGTGATTTTTACTGTTCATAGTTTATAAAATTATTTTTATAAACTTTAATTATCGTAAATACGAAAAAAATCCATAACTCCTTCATTATTGATCAAAAAATTATGTTTCTTAATGTTTTAGAATCCTAAAAATATGTACTATCTGAGAAAAATATCCATTTGTATATATCAGAAGTTAAAAGTAAATGGTTTTTATAAAATTTCTTTTATAAAACACTTTTTATAACTAAATCTTGTAAATTACGTATCTCCTTCGTTATAGCTCAAATTTTTGAGTTTCTTACCTTTTTGGAATCCTCATGAGATGTAGTATTTTATAAAAATATAAAATAAATACTTTTTATTTCGAATTTAAACAGAAACATTTGAAGTTTTTCTTAAAAACATGTTTAAGCTGGTTTTTGTAACTTTTAGGTTTAGTAACTTTGTTACAAGTCCATTACAATACTTAACTCCACATGTCTTACATACTTAGGGTCCTTAGTCCATGATTTGTCCAAATATTGTCCAAGAATCACAAGATCCATAAGTCTACATACTTATTTGTTGATTAACTTTCATAAGTATACTTTTTAGGTAACTTGTTTATATACACTTTTTATACATAAACCACACTTGTAAACACCAAACCAAACCTTAGGATATCTTAGATATTATGTAGGAATACATGGAAATGTGATAAATAAATTTGGTATGGATTTTGTAAGGGTTTTGTGTTGTGTTGTGGGATGGAGCAAAACAAAGAGAGAAATGAGTGTTTTTCACCCAAGCAAATGAAGAGTGTGTGTGTTCTTCCACTAGTGCAAGCCTTATATAGCCTAAGAATTAGTCAAAGATCACATATGGAAGTCTTAAGACACAATGAGTGAAATAAGGAAGTCTTGGTCAAGTCTTGCTTAGTCATACTTAGGTTTTAATGAGGTGAAGTTGTACAAAGAATAGTTGCAAGTTTATGAGCTTAATGTCCCCTCTTGTGGACATTATCCCATGAAAATAAGGAGGGGAGGGTGCTAGTTGGTGATTTTTGGTATTTAACAAAATATCTTGCATTTACTTGAAGTATAAGTTGTAGATTAGATGTATAAAGATATAACTAGTAAAGTGTATGTTCTAGTTCATGTATTTTATGTACAATTTGACTAACAATGTTAATATAGGTTAATTTTTATAAAAATTTAGGTATTGGGTATAATAATGGGTATTTGTTGAAGCGTAGAAAAGTTTTGATGGTTCCGGGTATGCCTAATCGTATTTTATCGCGAAACGTAAACACTTTACGTAACCAATAAAAATAAAATGTGTAAAGATAATAATTATCCTCCAAATAATTATCTAACACTTGCTTGATGTAAACATTTAATTGTTTGATGCCTATTTACATTGAATGAATTTTTTTAGCTTACGCGATTTAACTTAACGATTTCAATTTAAAAGCAAATGCGTACAATACTAAAAATAAATAGTGAATTTATTGATGTACAATAACCCTAAAATACGGGGTGTTATAATGCCTGACACCTAAGTGTTTAGACTTCCCATTGTATATTTGTCTATAAGCCTTTGCCAATGTAGCCGCATTATCACAACGGATAGATATAGGTGTTATAGGTTTGGACCACAATGGAATCTCAAGGATTAGGTTTCTCAACCATTCAGCTTCCTTTCCAGCAGCTGCTAAAGCCATAAATTCAGATTCCATTATTGAGCTGGTGATGCAAGTTTGCTTCTTGGATGCCCAAGAAATTGCACCTCCACCAAATAGGAATATCCAACCACTAGTAGATGAATTATCTTCAATATTGTTGATCCAGCTTGCATCATGTATCCTTCTAAGACTGAAGGATAGCCAGTATATATCAAACTATAATCCATAGTTTTCTTAAAATTCTTCAGTACCCTCTGAATTGATTGCCAATGCTGAGTACTAGGATTACTAGTGTACCTACTCAGTTTACCCACTACAAAAGCAATATCAGGCCTTGTACAAGTCATGGCATACATCAGGCAGCCAATCATCCTAGAATAATCAAGTTGAGATACAGCCTTATAATTATTAGGCATCAGCTTCTTGCTTGTATCTATAGGAGTACTTATTGGAGTACAATCAAAGTAATTAAATTTCTTCAATACCTTCTCAATATAATGAGACTGAGAAATTGTTATCTTATTACTTTCATGTTTAATCCTTATACCAAGGATAACGTCAGCCTCCCCCATGTCCTTAATAGAGAACCTTGATGAAAATAATTCTTTTGTCAGGTCAACCTAAACTTGGTCAGTGCCAAAGATCAGCATGTCATCAACATATAGACAAATAATGACTCCTTTACCAGATTCATCAAATTTGCTATACACACATTTGTCAGCTTGGTTAAGTAAATAACCACTACATAAAACCACTTCATCAAACTTTTGATTCCACTGCTTATGTGCCTGCTTCAGTCCATATAAGGACTTAATCAGTTTACACACCTTGTTTTCATTGCCAGGCATGATGAAGCCCTAAGGTTAGGTCATATAGACCTCATTATCCATTTCACCATTCAAGAAAGTTGTCTTCACATCCGTTTGATGAATAATCAAATTATGAATTGATGCCACAATAATCAGTAGTCTTATGGTACTGATACATGCCACTGAATCATAAGTAATAAAGTAGTCTATCGCTGACTTTTGTCTAAAGCCCTGAATGACCAGTCTTGCCTTGAACTTTTCAATAGTTCCATCTACCTTTAGTTTCCTTTTAAAGATCCATTTGCAACCAAGAGGTTTGCAAACTGGAGGTCGATCAGCCAACACCCAAGTATTGTTGCCCATGATTTAATCCATCTCATCATTGATTGCTTCTTTCCAGAAAGCAACATCCTAAGACTTCATTGCTTCATTAAATGTTTTGAGGCCATCCTCAACATTAAATCAATAGGAGTGTTGGTTAGATACATCATCCCTTATTCCTTTAATTAAGTTTAATTGAAATTCTAGTCTAAAATTCTTTAAAGTCCTATTCCTTTTGCTTTTTCTAAGCTCATGATCAGGTTGTTGAGCCACAACCTCTTTAGTGACCACTGAACCCCCAATATCTTTAGTTCCATATATCAGGTACCTCTGACTTGGTCTAGGGACTGATGAGATTTTATTTTCATCAAAGATATCATCACTCGATTCAATTATTGAGTTAATTGAAACTGATTCATTAGGTTCAATAACATAAAACCTGAAAGCCTTGGAATGCTCAGCATATCCAACAAAGATGCATTCAATGCCTCTTTCACCTAAAGTTTTCATCTTTGGATCAGGGAGTCTTACAACTGCCCTACAACCCCAAACCCTAAGCTAGTTCAGGTTTGGTTTATTTTTAGTCCAGAGTTCATAAGGAGTAATCTTGTTCCTTTTGTTAGAAACCCTATTTAATAAATAGAAAGTTGTTAACATATCTTCACCCCAGAACCCTTGACTCAGTCCTGAGTAGGACAACATGGAATTAACCATTTTTTGGTACTCTATTTTTCCTTTCAGATATACCATTTTGTTGAGGAGTATAGGGAGCAGTCATTTCATGGATAATATAAACAGACTGAAAATACAGAGTATCTATGTACTCACCTCCCCTATCAGTCCTGAATCTTTTGATCAAGGACCCTTGTTGTAATTCAACTTTAGTTTTGAATACTTTGAATTTATCTAATTCTTCATCCTTAGTATGTAATAGATAAACATAGCAAAACCTAGAAGCATCATCAGTAAATCTCACAAAGTATTTCTTATTCCCTAATGAGGGAGTAGCATGCAGATTACACAAATAACTATGGATCAACTCCAAAACTTCAGTTTCACGCTTTACATTTTGAAATAGTTTCTTAGTTATTTTGGTCAGCATGTAAGTCTTACACTTTTTAGTGTCTATGTCAAAAGTTGGGATTAACCCATCCTTATACATATCTTACATCCTCTTAAAGTGGACATGGCTCAGTCTAGCATGTCATAAGAATGGATCATTTAGTTTAGAGATTGACATAAAGGCTAAACCAATATTATCAGTAACAATATTAAGCCTGAACATTTAGTTACTCAAATAACCAAAACCAATAAACATACCATGTTTGGATAGAATAAATTTATTAGATTCAATCACTTGTTTATAACCACAATTATTCAAAATACTACTTGAAACTAAATTTTTCCTAATATTAGGAACATGCAAAACATTAAACAAGGAAACAATCTTTCCATAACTAAATCTAAGATCTACACAAAAACGTTTATGCACCAGGACTGTTGACTTATTTCCCATATAAAGAATAGATCCATCATTCAGTCACTCATAGGTCTTGAACCAGCATCTATCTTTACACACATGCACAGTTGCTCCTGAGTCAACCCACCACACAACATCATCATCATGCACAAAATAAGCCTCGGATACATATGTAACATAATAAACCTAAAAGGATTTATTGAATATATTTTGACCTTTCAATGAGTTAGAAGAACCATTTACTGAACCATTTGTGCCTAAACCATTGGCCTTGTCACCAATTTTTCCACCTTTGCAATCCTTTTTCAAGTGTCCAGGTTTTCCACACTTCCAACAAGTCACTTTAGACTTCTTGTTAGGATTAGCTTTGGTGTCCTAATGCTTATGTTTACCCTTGTTGTCATTGTACCTGAAGGAGTTGTTATGCTTCACCATATTGACAACTAAAGGACCAGCAACATTGTTGCCCTTTGGCTTGTCACTATCCTGTAACCTGAGGGAACCTTTAATGCGTAGATGACTGTCAAACTCAACAAGAGTTAATGCTTCCTTATGATGTTTCAAGGTATGCTTGAAATCTTTCCAAGAAGGGAGAAGTTTATCAATGATACAAGAGACCTGAATAGCCTCATCCATGTTCATTTTGTGTTGTGTAAATGATAAAATCAAATAACGTCACTTTTATAGCATCATTTATCCTATCTAAATTGCTCGTTTTACATTATTTATGCATGATTTGGTACTTAATTGCTTATATTTGTTATTTGCAATAAATATGGAGCAATTGGTGAAGTCTAACTAAAAGGTACGCATTTTGAAGCTTAAACAAAGAAATCTTAAAGTCTACTTTTTTGACATCTAATACACCGTATCCAGCAAGAAAGATACTGCATATCTGTGCCTTGACTTCACAAGAAACCGCGAAGATTTGAAGATCAATACGCCATATCCAGGATTACTCAAACGCCGTATTCACTGGTGGTTCATTAAAGATTCGGAAAGATATTTATCGTGGTCCCCACTCCAAGAAACCCTAATACGCCGTATTGACCATCTTTAATACGGCGTATCGACTTAATTCCAAACACTATAAATACAAAACCTAAAATACGAATTTAAAGAGAGCTAAAGTGTGCAATTAGGGTTTTAACCACCAAGTTCGATTATTTAGAAGAGAAAAGAAGCAAGAAGGTCCTACAACGTCTCTCAATCCAAAGGAGAACCCTTGTAATCATCTATACTCTAAATACGTGTTCGATTTTTGGTATCATTCATTATTTTGTTAGTTTACCTTAATCGTTCGTCTACGACATTTGTATTTGTTATAATGGTTATTGGCTAATACCTTTTGGTATTAGCCATGTTTATGATAATTTAATGTTTGGTTTGTTTATATCGATTGCATTCTTATTTGTTGTGTGTTGATTATGTTTATCATTTCATATTCGTTTATGTTTAATTATGTGGTTTAATTTATCATTTAACTAGATCTAGTGAGACGGACCAAGTAATCTAGAATCTAGGATAAAACTGCATATAGGTTATATGTGACTCTGAAACCATAGGACTATAAATTTAACTCTCTAGTGTTTACCCCAGTTATAAAGGGTGGTATAGCTAAGTGGTGACTTGGGATTTACAAATTTATCCTATAACATTGCTTGGATCACTATGGACCATAGACTACCAGCATATATAATTCGATTGAACATAAGTGGGTAAAGCCTCGATGAGCTAGGTTTCAATATTCACCAGTACTGTCTCCTAGATAGATTATAATAAGCCATGATTGCTTTATGTGGATGTGTTTAATTATGACAAAATTAGCATGTCTAGGTTTTAGGAAGAAGTACCGCTTAGATCTAGGAATGATATATCAACAACAATAAGATAATCATTGCACCAATAAATAAAACAAACCTTATATTAGATTAAACATGGTTAGTATGTTTTCCTTACATTAGGCTCGACCGCTTCTATATCTTAATTATCAACTTGTGTGTGTTATTCCCTATTGTCTTCACTTTAGTAATCCAAAACCTGTACCACTCTCTCAAACTGAACCCCCCCCCCCTTTATCCATTAGTTTTAGGTTTAACCTAGATTAACATAGAATAGACTAACATAGGATTAACTTAAATAACTAAAATACTAATATAATTAGGAATTAACGCTCTCGCTCTTAGTGATCGACACCCTACTTACCAACGAAGCTACAACTGATCAGGTACACTGCTTGTTTGTTTTGTTTTTAGGTAAAGTCGGCAAAATATAAATAGTAAAACTTGATAATAATATTACCTACGCACAACGACAAATCAAGTTTTTGGCGCCGATGCCGGGGAGTGAAGTTGTTTAATTCTTATTTTTTTAATATTTTAGTTTAGATTTAACATAACTTAGATTAGTGTAATTTTTTTTTATATTTGAGTCTTTGTTTTGAGTGTCGGATCGTCCATCTTGGCTGCTTATTTTTTTTTGATTTATTTTTCTGCATTGTATAAATTCGCATATTCACATCATTGAATACGGTGTATTTAGTGTCGGATCGTCCATCTTGGCATATTCACTTCATTGAATACGTCGTATCAACTTTTCCATACCAATACAGCGTATTCTATTCAACAGATCAATACGGCGTATTCAGTTAATTGAATACGACGTATCAATCATCTGATACAGCAGCAGATCATATTATTTTCGTATTCAGTTCTCGTTTATAGTTTTATGTGTTTGTTTCTTTCCAGCCTATCCTACTGATTGTTTATCCTTTGTTTCAGGAGTGCACGACCAGGAGTTTAACCAAAGAGCTCGTTACACCTTACAAAGAACCTGAACGAGTGTTTTAATCATCAAGGAAGCTTTCTAGGACACGCATTCTTGATTATTTGAGTTCATCATAATTCAATCTATTTTCTAATCTCGAAGATCAGTTTGAAGAAACAGAAACAATAGGGGAACCAACTATGGAAGAATACATGACTACGACTCGAGATGACTATGGATCGGGCATTGCTAGGCCTAAGTTGGATGATAAGGCCCACTTTGAGTTGAAGGGACAATTTCTCAAGGAACTACGTGATAATACTTTCAGCGGATCGGATAATGAAGATGCCAATGAACACATTGAGAAGTTCCTTTAGATTGTTAACTTGTTTCACATACCAGATGTAACTGAGAATCAAATAATGCTTCTAGTTTTTATTATGTCGCTTACTGGAGCTGCAAGTCAATAGATAAGGAACGAACCAGCTGGTTCAATTGATACTTGGGAAACTCTTAAGAGGAAATTATTGAGCAAATACTGTCCACCTGCCCGAACCGCTAAAAAGATGGAGGAAATCAATAACTTCCAACAAGAGCATGATGAGACTCTTTATCAAGCTTGGTAATGCTTCAAAGAACTATTATTGAGATGTCCTCAACATTACTTAACGGATATGCAGGAAGTGATCTCATTTTACAAAGGATTGGATGTACCTACTAGACAAATTCCTGATTCGAAAGGTGTCATACCATCTATAAAAGTTGCTGATGCTAAGAAAGCCATCAAAGATATGGCTGATCAATCTCAAAAATGGCACAATGGAACTTCTACTAGGACTAGAAGTACTAATACTTCTGATGGATTAGCTGCTATTTAAGCTCAACTAAACAACCTTGGAAAGGAGATTAAGAAAGTGAATGAAAAAGTTTATGCTGCTCCAGTAGGTTATGAATCATGTGGTGGACCACACTACACTAAGGATTGTCCACTTAAAGAAGAAGGAAAAACACTTGAGGAAGCATACTACACTTAGTTTGGGGTACGATTCCCACAAGGAGGAAGATATAGAGCAGCTGCTCCAGAATTCTCTACTAAAGAGATAACGGAAATCCTTCGTATCAAGAGCGAATACAAACAATTGAAGAGTCGCTGAGCAATTTTATGGCTGAATCTGCATAGAAACATGATTGAAACTCTAACTTGATTAATGAAATTCGATCCTCAACGGATGTTGCTATTTGAAACCAAGGAGCCTCGATCAAAGCTTTTGAAATTCAAATCAGACAAATGAGCAAAGTACTTCATAAGAGGAGATCTGGAAGTCTTCCTAGCTCAACTGAAACAAACCCGAGAGATCATGTCAAGTCGATCTCGACTACTGTTAAAACTAACATGCCCTCGATACGCTGTATCGATCCTAACCGATACGCCGTATCGACCCTACAAAACAGAATGCAATTTTTCAATCCAAGTCAATCGATAATTCCTTTTCCAAGTCGATTGATTGATGATTGTTACTATAAGAAGGAAATACTAAAGGAATTAATGAAAGAAAAAGGATCTGATTCTAACTTGAAGAGGTTACTAATGGAAAAGCCGAGGATGGGGTACCAAATTAAAGCATCGACAAGCACACATGACTTGGAAATTCCCAATGATCCTCTACCTCCAAAGGAAAAAAGACCCATGGAGTTTTTCTATACCTTGTTATATTAATAATATTTGTTTTGAAAAATCCTTAGCTGACTTAGGAGCTAGCGTTAGTGTGATGCCTTATACAACCTTTACCAATTTAGGTTTATGTGAATTAGCTCCTACTATGTTAATAATTGAATTAGCTAATAGAATAATAAAACGTCCTAAGGGTATAGCAAAAAATGTATTAGTAGGTATTGATAAGTTTGTGGTCTTCCCGTCGACTTGGGTTCGTTTTTAGATAATGACCGTCAACGAGGATTGTAAAGCTACCTTAATCTGCGAATAAGAAAACCAAGTTCTTTTTCTATTGTCATGCTAAAATTAATGTGTTTAAGAGGAAAATTACATTAAGAGTTGGGGATGACAAAATTGTGTTTAAAAGTGACAAGCCTACTAGTAACATAATTAAATGAGTTTTTACGTTAGGACTAAGAGAACGAATAGAACTTGATTTATAAGCTAGGCTAATAGTAGAAGCCTTGATTTTGAATAGATCACTTGACCACATTTATAGATACTATATTGAACTTAACGATCTAAATGAACCCTTAGAGCTTAGGAGAAATCAAGTCAAATACTTAGGTCCAAATATTAAGGATGGTGAAGTAATTGATAAACCCTTGATTAAGGTAACTAAAACTAGGAATGATGATAATTAGATAAGTAATGGGATTGAGGAATACTGTAGTTTTTATGACTCTGATAAGAAGATCCATATCGATTGTGCTTATAACTTGCAGTTTTCATGCATGATAGGTTTTGAACATGTCAATGCTAATTTTTTCCCAATCTTGTCTATTAATGTGATGTCTAAAAACTTTTATACTCGATAATAAAAGACAAAGTTGAATTCAAAGAAAAAATATAGTTGGAGCTTTTATTAATGTACCTATCTTCGTTGGAAACTTTTCTGTTGTGGCTGATTTTGCCGTTATGGAAAATATAGATGCTTATTGTGATGAAGGAATGGGTGATGTTATTTTTGGAATGCCCTTTTGTATAGAAATTTGTGTCAAGGCAAGGCCGTTTGATGGAATGATTACCATTTACAATGGTAATGATAGTGTGACTTATCAAATGGCGTATTCACATCTGAGGTTCAAACACCTAACCAATGTACAATGCAACAAGATGCGACCATTACTGAAGGTAAGTGCATAAGACGAGCAGAATGGAATATCACACCCGTATCAAAAGCTTAAAAGTTTTTACAAAGGAGTCTTGGATTTGGGACCCGAATACTTGAGGGATGTGAAGGTTGAAGAATGGCTCACATATGGATATGTGAGCATTCATGACATGGAGTGAAAAGCTTAAAACAAGTTTAACTTAAAAACTTTTCTGTAAACAAAAGTGATTATTGGGAGACAACCAGGAATGTAATTTTCAATTTTTATCTAGTCTGACTTTCCAGAGTGCCGATACGGCGTATCCAACCTCAATGGATACGGCGTATTAACTTTTTGGACGTTATCCAGTCTTTACTTTTTTAAAACTTAAAACATTATTGTCAGACTACTCTATACGGC
>BQNB010022694.1:0-17963 GCA_026074375.1 Tanacetum coccineum | reverse complement strand
CTCAATCTTAGTCGGCATTATTCCCATATACATTCATCTCCAATCATACCTAAGGACTGCTATTTCTAACTTTGGATTATCCTTGGGTAGATCCTCCGGTTCTGGTTGGATCATAGGATTGATTCCTAACCTAACCACCTTATGACTTCAGAATCGTCGTGAAATTAAGATGTTGTTGGGTATAAGATCGAACCATAAAACCTTTTCTTCAGCACATTGAGTCGAATAGATCATATTTTAATTACATTTTCTCCCCTTATTTTAAATAATAAACACTTAGTTTTTGAAATACCTTGTGATTAAAATATGTCTTGAAAAATCTGTGGGAGAAAATATGGTCAGCATGAATGGTTTGGAACATTATGATAATGTTTTGAATACATAAGAATGGTCGTTGATGATGTATTCAAGAACATTAAAACGTTGTTTTTCGAAAAACTCCCCCTCAAAAATAGGACCAATTAAGAAATTGTTGTCTTTTGAAAACACTGTGAGGGATGGAGATTAAAATTTGTCTTGAAAAAGCTGTGGGAGAAAATATGGTCAGCATGAATGGTTTGGAACATTATGATAATGTTTTGAATACATAAGAATGGTCGTTGATGATGTATTCAAGAACATTAAAACGTTGTTTTTCGAAAAACTCCCCCTCAAAAATAGGACCAATTAAGAAATTGTTGTCTTTTGAAAACACTGTGAGGGATGGAGTGTTGAACACACAATTTTGAAAGATTATGAATTGTCATCGAGAAATTCTTGAAAAATTATGTTCAACTTTTTGAAAAACCAAATGTTAGAGGACTTCTCTTCTAACGTCAAGGGTAAGCGCACTGAAACGTACACTTTCCTTTTTCTTGAGCTAAAAACATTGAATGTCTTGTAAGAACAGCTCAAGACCGAGAAACGTTAATTTTCTCGTTGTGAGGATAAGTTATAAACCTTCCTTTATTTGAATTCCGGGTTATGTACTGACATTTGCACATAAGCCATTTAGAAAATTAGAATGAACATGTATTTGAAACTATTTACGAACTCTCAGTCGAACTTCTATTACCACACCCGTGTCAATGTTAAACGACATTTCTATATCACGCGTAAATTGTTATCGATTCAATAACAAGTCGAGAAAAACTTTTTGAAATTTTCCTGATTTTCCTGATTTGTATTTTCTTTTTGAATTTTAAAATTTTTGTATTTTGCTTTTTTCTAAAAATATGTACATGGAGATGTTTGAGATGATATCAAGCAGTCACATTTGTCAGAACCTCCATATCACTGGATTCAAACATCTCATAACCAATCTTTGACAAGATACTTAAGACCGATCTCGGGAAGGGCTTTCGTAACATGTCAGCTAATTGGTATTTCAGTTATGACAAAACTATAATTCATTATACCATTTTCAAACCTGTTTCCTTTATGATATGATACCGAGTATGGATGTGCTTTGTCCGTGAATGTCGTACGGGTTGCATGATATTGCTATGGCGACTAAGAGTCCAATACAACGGTATTTGTTGTAGTTGAAGCATAAACTTTGAAAGCTGTGTCCTCATCCACATTAACTTGAGCACAACTGTAATAACGCCAACGTACTCTGGCCCTCTGCTGAAGATATTGCAGTGCAGTTTTTGTTTCTTTACACGCATCCAGCTTACAAGTTTATCACCAAGGATCTGTATTCCCTCCAGAAGTGCTTTCCGAGTATTCAAGGCATCCCAGCATGATCACGTCTGAAAAATGCTGTTAGTTACAAAAGGCCAGAATCCTTTGATACATATAAAAAAAAAAACAAGTCCATGTTAATGGTACCCTTTAGGTATTTAAAGATTCTTTTAACCTCCTTGAGGTGCTTTTGTGTTGGTCGTGCTTGATAACGTGCACAATAGCATACTGCTTGCACTAAGTCTGGTCTACTAGATGTCAAGTACATGAGTGACCCGATCTTACTACGATAATCAGATTGGTCTACGGGTTCTTCCGTTCAAAATCTACTTCTAGAATTTGGGTTTTGTACCAATGGTGTACCAAATGGAGTGACAATTGTCCATATTGGCTTTATCAGAATTTCTAAAGCGGACTTTAAAGCGTACTTGGCCTGATTGATAAAAATACCTTTTGGGGACTGGTGGATCTGTAGTCCTAAGAAGAACTTCATCTCCCCCACTAAGGACATTTCAAACCTACTGTGCATTATCTTTTTGAATATTTAGGGTTTGTAGACCCAAAAATTATGTCATCAACGTAAATCTGCACAAGTAGAATATCCTCCCCGTATTTTATCTTGAATAACGTTGGGTCAATTGTACCTTTAGTAAAGCCTTTGGACATCAGGAAGTTGGAAAGTTCATCATACCAGGCTCTTGGAGCTTGCTTTAATCCATACAAAGCTTTCCTCAAAAGGTAGACTTTTTCTGGATGATCTGGATCAACGAACCCTTCTGGCTGAGCAACATAAACCTCCTCCTTCAGTGGACCATTAAGAAATGCCGTTTTCACGTCCATCTGATAGATTGGAAAAGACTTGTGTGCTGCGTAGGCAACGAAAATCCGAACTGCTTCCAAGCGAGCAACTGGTGCAAATGATTCTTCGAAATCAATACCCTCTTCCTGAGCATAACCTTTAGCTACAAGTCGTGCTTTGTTGCGAATTACAGTCTGATCTTCATCCTTCTTGTTCTTCCATAACCACTTTAGCTTTATAATCATCTTGCCAAATGGTTTGTCGACTAGTTCCCAGACTTTTAGTCTGTCGAACTGATGAAGTTCATCCTGCATTGCTTCGATCCATGCAGAATCAGCCATTGCCTCCTTAATGTTCTTCGGTTCAACAATACTCACCGTGAGCGCGAACATACACATTTCAGGATCTGTGGCAAGCTGTCGTCTTGTTTGAACTGGCATGGTTGGATTTCCACGAACTTGTTCTAATGGATGATCTCTGGTCCATCGGTAATCATGACTTTGTGGTTGATATGAATGCACATCGGTATTATCAATGTTGCGTGAGGAAGACTCACCAATTTCTTGTACGGAAGACTCACCAATTTCTTGTACCCGTGTACAAAAAGGATTGAAAAAGTCATCTGCTTGATCATTGTTGATTCCTCAGGGCGAGACCAGTGTGTTGAGATTGGTAATATCTTCAAGTAAAAAGGACTGAAGAGAATTCTAACCCTTGTTGGACAATCTGACTTTTCTTGCAGTAGGAACAACATTTTGGCTTGGGGCAAAAACGTGTCCGAGTTGTTATAATCTGACGCATTTTTACCTTGAGGAACGAGGCCTGAAGAGAACATTTTCAACAGACCATCTCTTGTCGTAGTGGTGCGAGGTCCTGAACTGTTTTTGGTCAGACATCATTTCTTTGATTTCATCAAAGTTGATAAGAATGGACTCAACTATTTAACGTGTTCTCTGTTGTAAACAAAGAATATCCCTTCGACTGAGTAGAATATCCTCACCAGACACTGGATCCCCTTTTTTCATTCATCTATCCGAATCCAGATTTTCCCATCCTAGTATGTAACAAATGCAACAAAGATGTGAAGATTTTTTATTGAAGGATTCATGTCATTAATGATGTGAATGCCGTCTTTCCATGAGTGATATGCTGATTGATCTGTTCTGCAGTATAGCAGCGGATCAACGGCTTCAACCCAAAATGATAATGGAAGCTTGGAAGCATGATAGCATCGTTCGACAGCCTCAACAAGAGTACGGTTCGTCTTACGATAACGCCGTTCTGTTCAGGTGTTGGAGGAGTGAATGTTTGTGTTCAAGGCCTTCTTCTATAAAGGACTGAAGAGAAATTCCAACCCTTGATGTGACAAATCTGTCTTTTCTGCTGTAGGAACAACATTTTGTCTTGGGGGCACGGAGCCAGAGTTGTCATAATCTGACGCCTTTTGTCCCTGAGGAACGACGCCTGAAGTGACATTTTCAATAGTTTCATCCTTGGATCGTAGAAAAAGAGTCCAAGTGTATCTTGAATAGTCATCAACAATCACCAGAATATACTTCTTTCCATTAATGCTTGCAACTCGCATTGGACCACATAAGTCCATGTGAAGCAAATTTAGCCTTCCTTTGGAACTAGGAACTGCTTTTGTCTTGAATGAACTTCTTTTTGCTTTACTCATTTCACAAGATGAACAAAGTTGATCCTTTACATATTTCAACTTAGGTAAGCCATTCACAACCTCTTTCTTTGAGAGTAAGGTGATGTAATCGAAGTTAAGATGAGAAAGCCTTCGATGCCATAACCATGCTTGAGTTGGTGAAGCTTTAGCCATGAAACAGATTGGAGTTGATGAAGTTGTTTCTTGAAGAGATATTGTGTAGAGATCAGATCCACGACTACCAGTTAGTAAATCGTTTCCCTGAAGATCTCTCACAAAACAAGTAGATTTCCTGAAAGCAACCTCCAAATCAGCATCACAGAATTGACCAACCGAGAAAAGATTGTGATTGAGGCCTTCGACGTAATAAACCCGTTTGATCGTGACATTCCCTTGAATCAGATCTCCATAACCAAGAATTGGAGCAAACTGATCATTTCCAAAACGAACAGTACCCAGAAATTTCTCCACAAAATTACACAAAAGCTTTAGATTGCCCGTCATGTGCTTTGTGCATCCAGAGTCAACAATGAATAGGATGAGTTGTACAATCTGCAAGAGAATTAGAGGACGATGGAATATTGGACAAATTGGATCCTATGAAGTTTGATATCTTCAAAACATTAGTAATCCTAGAGACAATGTCTATAGTGGGACTAATATTTGATGATACATCATCTTTCCTGATTTTAGGCATCCATATCTTTTTGGTCCTAAGAGGCTTTTGTGTCCATGTATAACCTGATGGACATCTCTTAGCTATCCACCATTTCCATTCCTGATTTGTATCCTCATACAACTTCTTATAGTAACTCTTGGATTTCTGAATAGTGGTATCTGATGCAACTGTTTTCTTATGGGGTGTTGCAACAGATTTGTTCGCTTTTCTCTTGGGTTTACTAGCACTAATAGGCACTACATGAGGCTTCTTAGTTCTAGCATTCACGTCTTTCAAGTATCGAGAAACACAAGCATCATGATTAGAATTAAACACACATTTTCCACATTCTGCACAAACAGCATTTACATTCGAAGTTCTGGAGTTTGAACTGTCATTACACGCAGTTACAGACTTTGTTTTCTTAGAAATACTAGAAATCCTATGATGGTCTTCTACTTCCTTCTTTGTAAACTTCACTTGACTAATGTTTGGCACGACCTTTTCTTTCACTTGATAGCTCTTAAGCTGTGGTCTGCTAACACTAGTAGTGTGAATTACTCCTGAAGATTTAGACATGTGAGGATTAGTATTCCTAGAAGCATGAGGCAACTGTGGTGTTCTAGTTTGTGTTGTGGTGGAGGCAATTCTATACATTCCTGGTTTAAGCACATTTGTGTTTCGAACCGCTTGGTTTCTTTTCTGAGGCAAATTCTGTTGAGTGACTGGTTTAAATAAACCATCCGACACATTAGTTTTATTAACCGACTGTTTCGTTTGAAAACTATTTCAGGACGATTTGTAAATAAGGAGTCGGTTTTCCTAAAACTGATGGTTTTGGAATCCGTTGAGCATTTGGTTGTCGAACAACAGATGGTTTATCAAACTGAGTTTCCACAGACTTTCCTTTTGTTACCAGAATGAGTTTCTTTAACTCATTTATCACCATGTTCTTGTCTTGCATTTGAGCTTTCAAATCTTGTATTTCATGATATTGTTCACGTTCTTTTCGAAATACATTTGAAGCATTTTCTTTGCAAACTGTGTTGTTTTTCATCTGTTCTTTACAATGTTGTAAGAAAAGTTCAAGAAGGAAATCGTGTGTTTTTCAAGTTTAGAAAAACTTTTAAACAAATTATTTTGTATACTTCTTTGTTAACAGATTCAGTTGTTTCGAATGCTTTAGAGCAGACATTCACATTTCTTTGACTGTTATGAAGATTATAAGAGCATACATGTATTAGCGATTTAAATCAAGACAAGAGAAATGCCTATATGACATGTAACATCTTTAGAACACACTCATTCGAGAAGTAGATATCTATGGTTTGATCACAATTAGCCTTTTCTGATTCAAGTTCGTCAAGCCCTTTTCAAGGGAATTACGTACTCCAAAAATCGTCATTCATTTCTTTTTTAGGTCATGAACATACAATGATGTCTAGTTATAGGTTTGTCTGAATGACGGCATTAATATGGTTTGTATAATAAACTCCTCATTTGCTTAGCAGTTGGGGTTTGGATATGCACTATAAGTTGGTTTTGACCAAGCTTGTTGACAGTTGTTTCTAAAATGATATGAAGTTGTTTGTCATTTCGTTATAAAGTTGTCTACTTTTACTAATGGATTTAGAAATGGGTAGAAAGGCCAGGTTTTTAGCAATGTTTGGCTTTGTCCTAACAAACGTTTTTCTCCACATTGTCTTCCTAACTTCTTTAGCGCGATCCAACTGATCAAGATATGCTTTGGATGGTGGTTTGAAAGTTTCATAAAGACTGTTTTGATATGTGTAATTATATGGTTTCACTGTGTCTTTATCCAATTTTGATCTACTCTCCTTTTCAAGAGTCACTGTCTCTTCCCCATCGGGGCAAAATCTGTTTGCAGGATCAGAAGTATCATATGGGATCTCATACAAACGAGGCTTATCAGATTGAGCTTTCTTGAGGTACTTTGGATTAGCATAAGGTTGATCTACCTATGATACGTTGCGCTTTTGGGTGCTAAATGTGAATGGTTGAATTGACTGTATTGCGTTTTAAAGGAATTTCATTTAAAAAAACTTTATTTGTTTGTCCATTTCAATCATCGTGTCAATGTCTTTTCTTCCTTAACCTTTAAATCCGTAATAACCTTAGTTTTCTCTCTGTGTTGACTTCAAATTGTGATCTAGTTAAAAGACTCTTTGGTGTGTAGGCTCTTAGTATTCTGCTTGACAACTGAAATTTCTGTTGAGGATGTGTTAACTAGAGTAGACATGATGAATGATTAGTTATGAGTTATGAAGTGTGATTGATTTTGTTGGATCTTAAGTGGATATTGTGATTGAAGTTGTGGTTTTGTAAGCAATTCACGTTCACGGGATTTTACACGTCTATGATTAAAACCGATAAATGAATTAACGGGATTTTACAGAATCAATAGAAAACCGTGAATGATTTGATGCGGAATCAGCGGCCAAAAATTCCAGAAAAAACTGAAAAATGTCAATAAATCATAGAAAACAAGCTTTTTGGGCCTCGAAAAATCCTTAACCTTGTTAAAGGTGGTGTACAGCGTTGATCCGTCACGTTTTTTCTCTTCGATTTGAGAGGTCACGGGCCTAAAACGGACTTACGGATCAAAAGTTATGGCTGTTTTACTGAAACCCTTTTCGTCACACAAGTTTTCTAAAAAAAATTCGTTCGGTCCAAAAAAAATTTGCTCGTTCGATCCTTGATAAATTTTCGCTCGTTCGATCCGCTCGTTCGATCCACTCGTTCGATCCGCTCGTTCGATCGCTCGTTCGATCCGCTCGTTCGATCGCTCGTTCGATCCGCTCGTTCGATCGCTCGTTCGAATCCGCTTGTTCGAGTTTTTCCGCTCGTTCGATCCTTGCGATTTGTCACTCGTTCGATCCAAACGTTTTTGCACTCGTTCGATCCAAACGATTTTCCACTCGTTCGATCGTTACAACTTTTTCCGCTCGTTCGGTTGTTCTAGTTTTCACTCGTTCAGAAGCGTGACGTTTTTACACTCGTTCTTCTCTTCTTTTCACCCGAGTATTACCCAATGAAGCCGAGAGATTTTCCAACAACAAACTGAGCCACGAAAAAATATTTATGCCGAGTGATGAAGCAACCTAGCTGCCGAATTCAATATGCTTACCACACCAAAAAAAACCACGCTATCCACCCGAGGCGATTGATACCAATTGTAGGTTCCGATTTAATGCTTCACTTCATAACCCGAACCACGAATCAAAGAAACTAGAGAGAGAGAGAAACTCGAAATTGAGAGAGAGAGATGAGAGAGAGTTGAGAGAGAAAAGAGATAGAAAAGAAAATTGATTTTTAGAAATGAAAAACTAGATATTTTCTAATAAGAAAATATCTATATATAGTTAGATATTTTTAGAAAATATCTAAATATATATATATATATACCCCTACACATTTAATGTGACGCGCGGGATATTTAACTAGGACCCGGGCTCGGGTTTTGTTTGGGATTAAACCCGAAACATATACAATATTAGATTAACTAATCAGCCCGTTCCGAGTTATATTATGTTAAAATTACTAATTAAAGTCCGAAGCCTCCATCGTAGAGTGGACCGTGCTTCCTTGTTCGATCTCAATAAATTAAGGCTAAACAACTATTGTATATAAAACAAGATAGTCGCCATATGTGATATTACCTGTTCAAAACTAGCAATGACAGATTTTCTTCTCCATTATTTCACTATCCTAGTACTTCAAGGTAACAATCTTCAGACACTTTCTGTGCTCATTATCACTATCAACATCTGATTGTGATCTTTTCCTTTTCCTAGCAAGCATCTTTATATGACCACCCTTCCTTTTCTTTGTACCCTGCTCGGTCACATCTACCTTAGCAGGTACCTTTGCTGTGTCTTCAGTCTTTAGAGTTTCTTCAACAACCCTCTTCTTTAAACTCTTCTGATCAGGGTCTTTTACTCCTTCATTCATCTCCTTAATCCTTCTTTCATCCTCAGTGGAACCAACAACAGTGAAACTTTCATCAACCTGTTCACTTTCCATACAAAGCTTGTATTTTCTTCAAAAGTTTTGTTCTTCAGGTCTGAGTGTTTCTTGTTTCCAACATGCTTCAGATAAGTCATCATTTGATTCCTAAGCTGAGTTCTTGTAGGTGGTTTTATCCTTTTACAATGCTCTTTGTTCTGCTAGTAACACGTCTCTTGACCTGCAATTGTATCATGAGGAATTTTTGCTCTTCTTCCACAGATGAACTTTCTCTTTCTTCATCTTGAAGTCTTAGAGCTAGAAGTCTATCAGCTTCATTCTTGCATTGGATAAAATCATTACTCCATTGAAAGGGCAGTCTTTATAGGCTTCTCGTCAGCTAGCTTTTTAACTTTTCTTCTGCTTCCCAATCTTCTTGTACTTCTTGCCCCCCCCCCCCCTCAATCTCTTTCATCCCTAGCAAGTTGCTTTAAACTTCTTTTCAGCTTAGAATACCTTCAGATTCAGTATCAGACTCATC
Source organism: Tanacetum coccineum (assembly GCA_026074375.1). Classification (NCBI taxonomy): domain Eukaryota; kingdom Viridiplantae; phylum Streptophyta; class Magnoliopsida; order Asterales; family Asteraceae; genus Tanacetum; species Tanacetum coccineum. Next base: position 8,677 of record BQNB010022694.1, on the reverse strand, counting down.
TTCCTCTTTAATTTTCTTTTTCCCTTTATCTTTTGGATCAATCTTTGGAAGAGGCTTTAATGTCAATAATGATCTGGTTGAAGTAGGCCTAGGTCTCTCAGTCTCTTCAACATCCTTAAGTTCAACTCCTTTCTCCTTTTCTCTTGAAACTGCTTTGGCTTAACTCATGTTGAGAAGAACTTGAGCAATAGTTTCATCATCTTCAAACATTGTAGGAGTAGTTGTTAGAGTGGTTGGAGTAGCACTTCTTCCTTCAGTACCTTCATCTGGGCTAACGGTACTATCTTTTTCCTTGTCGGTATTAACTTTGGGTCTGTCAGTACTAACATTTGGTCTGTCAGTACTAACTTTTTGTTTATCGGTATTAACTTTTGTTGAGCGTATAAGTGCACATTCTTAGTACTATCTTTTCATCAACCAGTCTCTTTCTTCATTTACTAAATCTCTTGTCCTCCCCACATCTTGAGCATCTTCAGTATCCATATAATCCAATGTATCATCAGGAAGCTCATCAAATAATGGATCTTTATGGACTGAAGGTTTAGCTTTGGCAGATTTCCTCCCCTGTTTGGATACAGACTCCTTTTGCATCTAGTTTTTCTTCAAGGATTTCTTTCCTGCCAATCTTTGCTTCAAGGATACACTCTTCATCCAAGTTTTGTGGTGTGTAATAACAGGTTTGGCTTTCTTTTGAAGCTTCTTGATCTGTGCCTTTAAGTCTTTTATTTCCTTGGCTTGATCTGTAACCTGTGTACACAAAGAGATACAAAGATCATAGACACTTTGGAGTGTCATGTCACCCGCATTCCCTGAAAGGGATTTATCACTGGATGACTGACCTCCATGATTCCCACCAGAATTCTCTGGAATAGAATCAGGAATGTGAGTAGAAGGTGAAGGTCTAGGGGATGGTTCAGACTGAGGCTCAACATTGGCTTCACTTGAGTGAGGAGGAAAGGGTGTAGGTTGTGGTTCAGATGGTCTTTCTTAAGTGGCACCCTCATCCTCAGTTGGTTGTTCCAACATAGAAGCAAATAAAGGTGTGACTTTCCTGAAAAAAATGTTTACCTTTTTAACATAAAGGAGATAACTCTTTACTTGTCAAAGCATTTTCAGGAATATGGTCTAAACGGTATTGGTACATTCATTTAGCTGTTTATCCAAAAGATTGAAATAAAAACTTGGTGACATACAAACTTTTTCTTTGCATACTAAGTGTCTTAGCATACCATCAAACAATTATTTAGAAAAAATATATTATCTGATTAGATGTTAAGCATTTACAACCGTGACAATGTTAGTGGGTGTTTGATCCCAGAGGTGCTTTTCTGAACTTATGTAATGATTCATTGTATGAATAACAAATCTCCATTGGGGTGTAAACAAGCTTTGTTAAATGTTAACCAGTTAGATCCCCTCATACCCATGAGCTGTATAGCATCAAATATAGCCTGATTTGTCAAAGAATCTATCCCATCAACATCATCAAAAAGAAGATCACTTCTTATTGATGCTTCTGAGATAGATACAGGCTTGCCAGCTACTTTGGCAGTAATATACCTAACATCGTTGATTAGTTTGGATTTAGCAGACATCCAAAACTATTCAACAAATGTAGTAGAGACTACAGGACTTACAGTGAGAGCATTATGAATGGAGCTTCGAGCAAGAAATTCAATAATCTCATGAAACTCTGCATTACCATCAGTCTTCTCCTTATAAAAGCAACCATATTGTGTTTTGGCACGATTCAAGAACAGCCATGATTGGAGATCGTTGGTGAGTGAGAGATTAGGGCTTGAATGAAAGAAAGTATTTTAGAGAGATTACGTGAGTGAACTATACAATTGAGATGGGTTTATATAGGTTTAGAAAACCTAAAATCAAGGAAACCGTTTCAATTTACACTTTATACCCTTGGTGGTATTTGTCTTCATCTCTCGATACTGGTATATCTTTGACCAAACGGTATTAATTTTGCACTGACGTACTAAACTTTTGCCAACCAAAGAATGAACAATTTTGGCAATAGCAGTGCTTTAGTACCATCTAAAGCTCTTTCCAATGACTGTCTAAAACCCAAAATAAACTCCATGAAATCATCACTTATGGTAGATTTTTCTGTACACGGTCACTTCATACAAGACTTTACAACATAATCTATTGCCTCCATTAACTATTGAAGCCTATGGTTTGATATCCTCTATAGTAACAACCAATGAATGAAACTGCTAACATCAAATGCCTTGGTTAGAGATCAGATACATTGTCATAGTGTGTATTTCAGCACCGAATATGTTCTTCTCATATGCATCCCTTATGAAGTGGTGCTGAATTGCAATATGCTTGGTTTTGGAATGATATACTGGATTCTTTACAATGCATATTGTGCTTTCATTATCAATGTAGATCTTTTTTGTTCATGAAATTGAACCCATAGTCTAACATTTGATTTTGAATCCACAAACTTGTCCACAGTAATTTACAGCAGCAACATATTCTGCCTCGGTAGTAGAAGTAGCCACAATTGTCTGCTTTTTGCATTGCCAAGAAATAAGTCTCCTGCCAAGAAATTGACAACCTCCTGTTGTGGATTTCCTGTCAAGATTTGCTCCAGCATAATCACTATCTGAATAGGCTTCCAGGTCAAATAAGAATACTCTAGGATACCAAAGGCCCAGTTTTGGTTTGCCCTTTAGATACCTAAAGATTCTCTTAACAGCACTTAGATGGGAGGTCTTTAGAGTGACCTGAAACCTAGAACAAGTACAGACTGCAAACATAATATCAGGCCTAGAAGCAGTCAAGTACATTAAAGAACAAATCATAGATCTATAAAGATGTACATCCACATCACTGGGCTTCCTTTTCCATAAATTTTTTATTTTTTTTTTCCCCTTGACTAAAGGCTTTCTGGGTCTCATGGGTGTAACTAGCAGGTTTAACACTAAACAAAATCAACTTCTTCAGGATTTCTGCAACGTATTATCCTGACGTATAATATACCTTCTTCTTTCTGTTTGACTTATATCCAAGAAAGAAGGTGCAGCTCTCTCCCATAGAACTAATTGAAATCTACTCATTCTTAATGCTCAAATTCATCACACTAAGATTTTCTTGTATAACCAAATATGATATCATACACATTAAACTTGTACTAATATGATATCATGTTTTGTCCTTCTTAATGAAAAGAGTCTTGTCCAATAGTTTCCTCTTCTGTATCCTCATTCTTTAACAGAAGTAGATAATAGTATCATTACCAGGCCTCTGGGGAGCTTGGTGTAAAACCATAGAGACTTCACTATTTGTAGGACCTTTTTGGATACTCTAAGATAATAAAACTGGTGGTTGAGACACATAGACCTCGTATCAATTTTTGCATATAGAAGGTCTTTTACATCCATTTGTTAGACTATGAAGCCCATGTAAGAGTCAAAGGCTAAAAAGATCTAATGGCTTCATTCTTGGCCACGTAGAGCAAAAAACCTCATCATAATCTATCCCTTCCTCTTGCTATGTCCTTGAGCAACTAACCTTGCCCTTATTCCTAAAACCACAACACCTCTCTCTACCTTCTTGTTTGTTGTAACCATTTTGTTCTAATGCTTCTTCCCATAAGGCAAATCTACAAGAATCCAAACTTTCTAAATCTTGAATTGCAGCAGTTCTTCCTGCATAGCAACAACCCAACTTTCATCTTCAAATGCTTTAGAAATTTTCTTGGGTTCATTTTAAGACAAGAAACAAGCAAATAAACAATGCTGGAAGTCCTTATGATTATTTCTCCTTTGCTTTTGAATATAACTTACAAAAGCATAGGCTCTAGAACTTTTAGTCACTTTACTTCTTGTTTGAACTGCTGATTGTGGATCTCCAAGAATTAGAGTTGAAGGATGAATAGAGTTAATCCTTGATGTGGGAATAGGACTGACATTCACAACAGGTTCTAAATTTGTGAAGTCAGCCACTGCACCCTCATCATCATAAGATGAATTTGTAAAAATACCATCAGTAGGATTTTTATAAATGTCCTCAAGTGCAGGTATTTCTGAATCATCTTGGTCAGGATTGGTTGGATCAGTAAAGGATAGTCCACCATAGGGAATAGCAGTACTAACTGGTGTGCTAGCAGTATTAACTATGTTAGTACTGCTAGTTTTAGCAGCTCCTGCTTGTAGAAGCAAATCCTCAGTTTCTTGGGCAAACTCCTTCCTGAGAGCTTCAGCTGTATCATTAGCATCCTGTTCTTGCCTCTTAAGTCTTTCAAGTTCATCCAAAAAGACTTGATCCTCCTTATCTACTGGCTTCTCATTTGTCTTTAAATCAGGACGTTTGTTAGGTGCTTCACATGCATCTTTTGTTGTTGACCTCTTGACTATTAAAGAATAAGAAGACCATATTGGCAGTACAAAGTAGTCTTGAGCAGATTTAGCTTCTTTTTCAGAATCACCTGCATCAATAATAACTTATATACCTGCATTTTGATTAGCGTCTTGTGGACCTGCATGTTTGTTAGCTTGATTCTCTGATCTCACAGGTTGATAATTCATTGAATCTGTTAAATAATCAAGATCAAACATCCAAGTTGGTCCTTTCCCTACAACATTGGGTTTATTTTTTAAAAAGGTTATGTGCAGGTTTTCTTCAACTCTCTTGGTTTCTAAATTTTATACCCTAAAAGCCTTGCTTTGTAGAGAATACCCAACTAAAAACCCTTCATCTGATTTCCCATCAAACTTGCCCAGATTGGAGGGGATCAATGGTATCAAGATGGTCACATGGCACCAATTAGGTTTTAGGTAGTTATGATTGGTTTTTTACCAGGTACAAGTTCATAAGGTGTCTTATTATGGGGCTTGGTCACTAATACCCTATTAAGAATTACAAGCAGTACTTAACTGCTTTAGCCCAAAAGTGTTAGGTAAAAATGAATCTGCTAGCATAGTCCTAGCAGCCTTAATAAGGGTCCTGTTCTTTCTTTTAGCAACTCTATTTTGTTGTGGAGTTCTGGCATTACTGTATTCCCTCTTGATCCCTTTTGACCCACAGAATTCAATAAAATCCATATTCTTAAATTCTGTACATTTCACATTTAATGTTTTAACTTTTTGATTTAATTGGTTCTCTATTTGTCTTATAAAGTTTCCTTAAGGATTCCATAGGATTATTTCTCTTAGTTCTTAAGAAGAAAACACCCTCTAAAACTCTGCTAAAATTCATCAGTGTACCAGGCAATAGTCTTATGGTTTAAGCTCCCTTACAGATGTAGGTCCAATCATCCATATAAAGAAGCTTAAGGAGTGAAATTATAGAGCTCATGATTTTGTCCTTACAGGAGGCCTTGTGTTGCTTTCATTCTAACAAGCAACACAGTGTGGGTCATTTGATATATCTTTGAAGGTACAAACCTTTACAAGGTTTCCCTTCACAAGTTTGTTAAGTTTTTAAAGTTAAACATGACCCAACCTCCTTTGTCATTTGTTAGATCGTTAATTGCCGTCCTTTGCAATTAAACAAAGCTAAACCTCCGGAAGAACATATTCTCTAAATTGAAAAAGTAATATTGTTTTGTCTAGCGGATTCTAAGTAATACTTGATTTACATCAGGTTAAATCAGGTAACTTAAATTCAGGAGACAAAACAAGACATTCAGAGTCAGTGAAAAGAACTTTGTTCTTCTTGTTACATATCTGTAACACAGAAAAGAGATTGAAATGCTGAAGTTCTTTCACAAAGCACACATCCTCAAAATCTAACTTTCCTATTTTTATTTTACCTTTACCAGTTATGTACCCTTTACTTCCTCCAAAAGCCACAGGGCCGCCATTAAAGTCTTGAAATTCAGCAAGGTAGGCCTTGTTTCCAGTCATGTGCCTGGAACATCCACTATCAACAATCCCTTTGTGCTTTAAAGCTCTGTGTGGATAATCTTGCACATCAAATAAAAGAGATTAGATTTTCTTAGGGACCCAAGCCTGTTTAGGCTTAAGTCTGCCTAGTGGATCTTTGAAAGTGAAACAATTTCTAAGACTTGATCCACTATTGTATTTGGAGATATTTTGCCAGTAATATCCTTTTTGTCTCTAATTACAAACTGCTGAGGGCTTAACAGCAGTTTCCCTTTTTCCCCAACAGCACTAACTGCATTTACCTTAACAGTATTAACCTTTTGATATGAAAATTTTGTTTTAAGTGTTGTTGTGTTAATAAAAGGCCTTGAAAATGGTGAATGAGTTTTATGAAAAACATTTGCTGGTCTAACTCTAATTATAATAGGCTTAATAGTATTAACTTTCATAGCAGCATTAGTTGGTACTGCATGTCTGTTAAAATCATGCCTAGCAGTACTAACATTGTTAGTACCGCTAGCTCTAGCAGTATTAACTAGAATTTTGCCAGTTCTAGTTAGTACTGCTATAGGAACAAATTGGTTTTTATGATTCACTCTTTGCACATTGTTCCAAATTGGTCTAATCTCCCTTTTACTAGACTTTTTCCTCATGCTATTGTTTAACTCAGCTTGTTTAGCCATCCTCTTTTCATGGAAATCACAATCTCTAATTAGATGACTAAGACTTCCACAGACAAAACATGCTCTTGCAGTAAATCCATATCCCAAACCTTTCTTGTCAACTGTAGGATTTTTACTATGTGTGAATTGATTCTTAACAGTTTCCCTAGGAGTTTTTACTTGCTTATTAGTACTAGCAAAACTAGGTTGTTTCTGTTCTTTTTTTGGTTGAGACGCATGTTCATCTTCAATATCTGATTCATACTCCTAAATGATAGGAGCATCAGACCTAACCTTAGGTTGATTTACTACTTTGGGCTCATTTACAGTTGGTTCAGGCAAAGATTCATGTGTTTCACCACTACAATCTGATTCACAAGTATCAAAGTCACTGGTTTGGGTTTCAGATTCACTAGGTTGAGACTATTTTGGACCATATGTAAATTGAGAGTAATCTATTTATACATCAGGTCCAGATAGCATGTAATTCCTTGTCATGGGTGGGGGTACAGCATGCATTCCTCTTGTTGTAAAGAACCTATCACACAAAGGTTGTTTTCTAACTCACTTTCCTTATTCATAAATACACTTTGTAAAACTTCATTTTCATAACTCAAAATGCCATCATATTTGTGATCCCTATACCCAAGCCTAAATTTATCATTAGCACTCATTTGGGTATTTAGCAGTTTACCAAGATTTTTAGAAGAGTTGTGCCATTTTTCTACTTTAGCTTTTAAATCTTATTTTTCTTTTTGAGCTTCTGCCAATAGTTTCTTATGGTATGTTAGGACATCTGTTTTACTAAGTTGTTCTCTCTGTGCATCATAGAGTTTTTTAAGTTTAGCATAAGACTCTTTACACTCATTTGAACAGGAAGTTACCTCTGTGTCTGAGCCTGAGCTGTTGCAAGCCATCAAGGCATAATCTTCTTCTTCTTCTGAGTGACTGGTCCAATCTACACCTTCTCCATCAATAGTCACCAATGCTTTAGAGTCATCCTGCTTACCAGATCTTCTCCCATCCTTATTTCTAGAGTTCCAAGCATCTCTCCTCTTATTATCTTGATTTCCCTTGGTTCTACACTCTCTAGCAAAATGCCTAGTCTTGTGACAATTGTAACACTCGACTTTGGTTTTATCAAAACCAACTGGTTCCTTTGCATCAAATTGTAGCTTTCTACCAGTCTTTTTGTAACACCCCTAAATTGGGTCATAGCGGAATAAGGATATCCAGGGCGTGTCACTTCATAGATTAATAGCACAAGATATATAAGAACGACAAAAAGTCGTTTAAAATGATACATTGGATTTGATAAAGGACTTATTACACAAAGCATATAGCTTTACTTGTTCCATGTTTAATATTACAAAGATTGACAATACATTTCCCAAAACATATTACGTCTAAATCTTTAACGTGATAACCAAAAGTTTCACCAATGTATCCCTGGCGCCTCGTACCTATTGACCACCTGAAAACATTGCTTAAAACGTCAACAAAATTGTTGGTGAATTCATAGGTTAGAAAAATAATATTATGCAGGACCGCATAATATAATTTTTCTATAGAACTGCAATCGACCCTACGGGCTATAGTGGGTCCTGGCTGTCTCGCAGCAGCAGCAGCAGAACTCTCCCCAACCTCACACCCAGGTCTGGGAGTAGTAAGTAGTAGCCTCTTCCGAGGCGGCATGTCAGCCTCGGGAATATCAGCTCTGCGGCTAGTGGATGGTGCAGGTAGAGGTATAGGTAACAATAGTGGGGTCCCTGATGGGAGTAGTGAATAATAGGTGGATGGTGCTGCAGCTCTCATCTGCCTCATGGCTGCTCTAGTATGTGGGGGTCGGATACGTAGAGATAAAAAGGATGGTGGTAGTAAAGGTGTAGGTGCCTACTCCAGCAACTGTCGGGAAACCTCCTCGTAAGGATCCTCAGATGGAATACTCCAAGATCGTGCCTCAGAGTGAACAGAAGTATAGGTAACTGCGGAATCAGCTGACATGACTGCCGTGACTAGAAGAAATAACTTATATGAGTATATTATATAAGGCTCTTATTATAATATAGGTAGTATATTATAACCACGTATATCAGTTATGAATGCATCTAGTCCAACTAACTAATGCAGCAACTAGTGTGTCCCATAAAAACCCTTTTTATG
>BQNB010022693.1:0-57336 GCA_026074375.1 Tanacetum coccineum | reverse complement strand
AGGTTCAAGTAAGTTTATCTTCAATTTCATTGCACTTTCACCATTTAGCTTAATTAGTCTTAATATAGTTTCTTCTTAATTTCTAATTAGCTTATTGTATCTGCTTATTTGTACTTTTAGTCAACTTATTATGCTAATTAGTTATTAGTTTTCATCTGTTTTAAGATTTATAGCCATTAGATCTATAGTTTAAATTTCTGTCATTAAAATCTATAAAAAACCAAAAATATTAGTTAAATTAGTGTAGATCCTAAAATTATGCTTAATTAGTTGTTAATTCATGATAAGTAAGTTTGTTTTAAGCTAGTTTTAATCTGGTATTCAGTACTTGTTCATTAGATTTCACTTTAAAAGCTTTTCTTAAACCTGTCATAGTGATAAAGGGGTGTTTGGCATAAGCTTGTTTGACTAGTAAAAGTCAAATTAATTTGATCAAATCACCTGAGTTAGTTGTGTTTTAGCTTAAGATCAATAGGGAATTAATTTTTAGAAGTTAGTTTTAAGAAATCAAAAAGTTATGGTTTATAATGTTGGATCTAGCACCAGGGGAATTTTTCTCTAAATTTCACTTGTGCAATTGTTGATCTAAGCCCTCAAAGGCTTAGATCTTACTTGCATTGTGTTTATACACTCTACTTAAGTGTGTTTAAGGTAGTAGTAGTTACTAGGACACCTGCACTTTAGTTTTTTTTAATCTTGCCAATTGCATCAGTAGGAACTAGACAGTTCCTGCTGTCACTTTTGATTCAATTCCTAACTAGGGTAAACTAGGATTTAGCTTCTAGGATTCAAGTAGGATATAGTCTAGGTGAAGCTTAATACATATTAGGTCTTAGTTTTAGGGTTCTAGCTTATTTACTAGCTTAAATTTAGCTGTCAAATGTCACATCATTCATAAAACACCAAAAACAAGTAGGTTAATTACTTAGTTTCCTAAAATCTTAATTCTAGCTTAAGACAGTAGTTTTTATAGCTTAAATAGATAGATTATAAGTAGCTTAACTAGTTTTGAGGAGCTTATAGTCTAGTTTAGTTTTCTAAGGTTTTTAGCTTATTTGGATTTTGTGCTATTTAGCTTATTTCCTGAGTTTGCTTAAGTCATGCTTAATTTCAGTAGCTTAAAAGTGCTTCTAGCTTAGTTTTCTTTTCATTTATAGATTAAGCTCATCATAAGCTTTATAGAACACTTTTCCTTTTTAGATTTGAACTTAAAATGAGCTTGTTATAAGTTGTTAAGTGAAATTAAGCCCAAAAGCCCATTAACTGTAACAGCTTATTTATAAGCTGTTTTAGAGCTTATTACTTAGTTTTAGGTTATGCCCCGTTTGTTAAAGTAGCTTATTTTAGTGTTCTTATTAATCCCTAGTATTTAGTTTTTCTTAAAAGTAAAAAAAAATAATTGAGTTTTGAATTTTAAGCTGTTTTTAACTTCAACTTATTTAGGGGCTTATTGGACTTTGGTTGTTATCGGGGTAGGTCCTCAGGGACTATTCTTGTAATTTTTCTGTGTTAGTTGTTTCTTAGTTAATCCTTGCCCGTTAAATACTTTAGTCCCGTTAGTCCTTAAGTCTTTTACACAGTTAGTCCCTAAGTTAGTTTTTAATTAGTTTTATTTAGTTTTAATTAATAATTATGGTAGGGTTTTAATTAGTTTAATTAAACTTTTATAAAAAGATAAAAATTAGGGCTTTTATTTTTAGAAAATTTCTGAACATTTTCTTTAATTAGTGTAATTTTTATAAAATTTTAGGACTTAATTTTTAAGAGATTTATTATTTGTATAGTTTTTAATTAGTTTAAATTTTAGAAAAATCATATCTTTTAAATCTTAAAAAAGCAAAAATTGTTATTTCTTTTTCTATTTTTCTTTTTACTTATTTTACTTAGGAAAAAATTTAATTTTAACTATTTGGATACTTTTCATATATTTTAGGTTTTATTTCGAATTAAATAGTTTTAATTTATAATAAATTCAAAATAATCTAAAAAAATTGTTTTTTTTTTCTTTTTCCTAAAATTTTCTTTGTTCCCTATCTTAGATTTAGATTTTTGTTTACATGTTTAGGGATTAAAATTAGTTAATTGCTTAATTTGTAACGTTTAATTGTTTCCGTATTAGGTTAATTGTTTTTGATTGTCCATTTTAATTGTTGCTTTGATTATCAAATCATTCCATTTTCTTATTCCAAATTCATAATCAAACTTATCAAGGTTTCTTATTTCACTAGTCGTTGGGGAAAAGACCCGGGTGATCATATTTGCCCCGGTTTAATATACGTATTTATATTATAATTATATTATTTTTGAGAGTGCTTTTTACCTCAGGGTAAATTGGGAATTTTCTTAATTGATCTTTTAAGGTATTATATTTTATTTATTAATTTTAGGTATATTAACTTACACACCACGTTTTTGGAGCGCATGCCTGGGATAGTGTTTAAGATTCCTCACGTTTTGCGTTTGTTGATTTTGGTTTGAGATCTTTCACACTCGAAAGTTTCATTTTTGTTTTATAATTCAAAAATCCAAAAAAAAAATCATAAAATATAAAAAGTAAAAAAAATATTTTCCTTTTCTTTTTAGTATAAGTAAAGATAAAAAAATATATTTATATAGAAAAATCAATAATTTTAAAAGAAATTCTTCCTTTATTTTTAATTAAGAAATAAAAGTCACCAATTGGTAAAAATACCAAAATATAATATTCTCAACGAAGGTATTATCATTCCAATTTCCGGTGAACTTGTTGGTTCCCAAATCGAACTAAAGATTTAACACTTGCCATTTGTGTCTCTACGAAGAACGGCTCACCTTGAAAAGCAATTTTCAAGAGCTACCGTGAAGTAGTTGATTATTTGGTTTAAGTCTCTTTCGTGTAACCGTTAAAATTCATCGTAAAAAAAAAAGAAAAAAAATTATTGTAAGTTTTGCTTTTTGATTTTTAGTTTTTCTTTTTATGCGCACTCGTTCGCAATCTCGAAGACGTCGACAACAACAAACTCTTCCGGTTGTCGTTGAAAATTTTAATTTAGAAGAACCAATTGTTGACCAAAACGTTGTTCCAATGGCCGACAATCGAACGATGGCCCAAATGTTGCAAGCACCCATCGAAGGGTATGAAGATGCTATAGTTGTTCCACCGATCAATGCTAACAATTTCGAGCTTAAGCAACCTTTAATCAATCTTGTGCAAAGTAATAAGTTTACGGGTAGACAAGACCCTCACAATCACCTTCGATTTTTTAACAAGGTCACTTCAACGTTTAGACATCCCGAAGTTCCGAACACTTCGGTAAAGCTTTTGCTTTTTCCTTTTTCTCTAGACGGTGAAGCCCGAGATTGGTTAGACAAGGAACCTCCTAGATCAATTCTCACATGGGACGACCTTGTTTCAAAATTCATAAACCAATTCTTCCCACCATCAAAAACAACTTACCTCCGAAACAAAATCACCAATTTTTTCCAAGAACCCAACGAATCTTTTAACGAAGCATGGGAACGTTTTAAAGGAACCTTATTAAGAAGGATAGCAGAGCATTCAGCATTTATCAGAGTATTTGCTAACTCTTCTAATTTCTCTTTATTTTTTAATAAATCTTTTAATACTTTAGAGTATTTTAAAATATGAGTTAAAGCATCCATACGACTGATATCAAAACGAAGTTCTTCAATATTTTAAAAAACTTAGATACTTAAACATCATTTGTATCAAGAAGTTTTGTCTTATCAAGCCTTGAAGGATATGGGATTTTAGGTTAATGAAGGTTGGGCTTAGGATCTTCCTTTGGTTTTGGTGGTGACACTGGCTGAATTCCTAGAGGTGGGACATGTACGGTACTTGCTTGGCTTTTAATATGCACCTCATACATTAAAGTCTCCGGTTCTTTTTCCACTTCCTCCCTAGGAGTAGGGAGAACATGAAGTGGAATAGAGGGTTCAGCAGTAGTCAATCCACTCCTTGTTGTAATCGAATTAATATGCTATCTTGGATTAGGAATGATGTTGCTAGGAAGTACACCCCGAGGTCTCTCTTGGAGGATTTTTGCCATTTGACTCATTTGGTTTTGCATTAACTAAAGAGTGGCTTCTTGGTTTCAGAATCTTGTTTCATGGTTAAGGTTAAGGGTTTCTTGTTTCATGATATATTGTCTCATCAAATCATCCGTGGAGGATTGATTTGGAGCTTGGATCATGTTTGGTGGAGGTTGGTTAAAACTTTATCCTTGGTTATGGTTATAATTTTGACCTTGGTTTTGATTATAATCTTGATCTTGGTTTTGATTATAATTTTGACCTTGGTTAAAATTCTGACCTCTGTTCTGATTATACCCTTGGTTTTGAGAACCTTAATTAAATCGATTTTGGTTTTGATTCTGGTTATTTCTGTTTTGATTATTTTGATAATTCTGATTGTTTCCCTGATTTTAATTATTAGACTGATTAAAACCGGGTGGTCCAAGATAATTGTTGGAATGATAGCTTAAGAGATTACGGTTACCCTGCAAATTGGTAAGAATTACCTCCCGCATTGTAGTTCCCTGTAGTATCATATACGTCCTGAGTGTAGCCACCGGCGGCTTGACACTCGAAATAAGAATGTGGACCACCACAAGTCTCGCAACCCTCTTGAATAGAGTTAATCGATTTGTTCATAGAAGAAACGAGAGCTTCAACTTGTTTTGTAAGAGCGACGACATCATCATTTTGGGATAAGCTACTACTAGCACTCGAAACTTGAGGTTTGTTTCTTGAAGTTTAAACCTTAGATTTGTTTTCAATTATAGTTAAGGCTTCTTGAGTATTTCGTGTCAACAAATTTCCACCTGCCGCAGAATTAAGGGAATCTTGATCCGATTGATTCAACCCATTATAGAACGTATCAATTTGATGAAGCGGAGAAAAACCGTGATGAGGACACTTGTTTAATAGATCTTTGAATCGGTCCCAAGCCTTGTTAAACGTCTGACCAAATTTTTGTTGAAAATTTGTTATTACATTACGAAGATTGGTGGTTCTAGAAGGAGGAAAGAATTGATTCACGAACTTGGATACTAGATCGTTCCAAGTTGTGATAGAATTTGGAGGTTCTTTTTCAAGCCAAGCCCGGGCTGCTCCTTCAAGAGAAAACGGAAACAATATCAACTTAATAATGTCATGTGGGACTTGATTAAGTTTGATTGTTTAAGTTATTTTTGTGAACCTTTGAATATGAGAATGAGGATCATTATTTTCAAAACCGTGAAATGAGATGGCAGTAACAAGATTAAGCAACCCGATCTTCAATTCAAATTAACTAGCAAGCACGGGGGGTACAATGATTGCATCTCCAATATCGTCGATAGGTGCTTGAAGTAACTCCTCAATCGGTTAAAGATTGGGAACCAAATTTTGAAGATTAGGTCCTGCTGGACCATGATTTTGAGGAATAGCACCCGCAAGAGGCGGTCCTTGAACGTTATTAGGATTCAAGTTGATTTCTTCAAAATCAAGTAAAAAAGACGGATCCCCAAGATTTCTTCGACGATTTCGAATAATGCTCTCGGGATCAGAAGATGGCGGAAAAATGTCGGTCGAAGAAGAACGAGTGCTCATGCACTAAAAGAAGAAATAAGAAACTAAAAAATATTTTTAGATTTTTTAAATATTTATAAAAGAAAATAAAATAGAAATGATAAATATTTTTTTGATTTTATAAAGATAGAAAAATAGAAAATATTTTTGGATTTTTATTTTTATAAGTACGAAAATAAACTTTTAAAAGAAAGGATCTTCAATGCATTAACTCGAAACACCACGTGAAAATTGTACAACTCTCCTCGGCAACGACGCCAAAAACTGATTCGTGTCGAAACACTAGTCGAGTAATATAATTAGTAAGTATTTCCCGTTCGATATAAAAATTACTTTAGAAAAAGTATATTCAATCTACCGTAAGTCGTAATCGCGAAGAGAGATGATTTGAAATTCACGTTAATGTTCTAATTTGATGCTTGATTATCTTTTGGTTGATTTTTGATTTTAAACTAAATATATATAATACAAATAGACAAGATTATACTAAATAACAATAAGCAAAGCAATTAAACGGAGAGATATATATATAAAAGGATATGCTTGCTAAGTGAAGTGTTTAGATCCTTAAGTGTGATTTCTAAAGTTCTTATTAATGAATCAATATCCGTCAAAATAATTATCTTCTCACAACGTTATTGAAAACAATTTTTATCAAGATATTAATTACTAAATCAATGCCTAATTATTCTTACAGCTTTTGCCCGTTCGAATAACCAAAACACTAATCTAAGTAATCCGAAAATTACTAATTAATATGCCCTTTTTAATTATCACACTTAATTCACTAAACACTTAATCACTTAAAAAGCTGATATGTGTGAAAACACATATCCGTTTTATATCAAAATTGGCCCTAAATAGATAAAATTGTGCTTTAAATGCTTGTATATTGCTTGTTTTGTCTTTGTGATTGTGTAGGTACGAATATTGCAAAAATCATAAGAAAACGATCAAAACCGGACAAACACGGACACGGGAAAGGAAAGAGAATACAAGAGCCGGGAGAATGCTATCAAAGGTCAACAAAAGTCAACCCTTGGTCAACCAAAGTCAACACACAAAATGACAAAACCCAAATTTCCCAAATCAGTCCCTCAAAGAAAACCAAATTGCAAAAATAGTCCCTAAACCCTAACGGTGTTAACTCTTTAATTTATAAAGAGTTAACACCCGTTAACCCTTATAACAACACCACATAAACCGGCCCAATACCCTCCTGTTAAATCCCTTGACTACATAAGCCCAAAGTTAAACGATTTTAACCCGGGTCAAAGAAAAGTCAAACTCCCACTCCTTTTATAAAAGGTAAAACTCAAGGAAAACAATTTTAACTGTTAATCATCTTCCCCGTTTTACTTCGAGCTCAAATCAAGGGGTAAATCCAAATTGGTGACATGGCTACGTAATTCAAGTGAAAAAGGACACCTTGGCAGAGTTAAACATAACATGATGCTCTGATTGGCCAATTCCAAAAAAGAAGGACACGCGTACAATGAAGAAAACACACCAAGGGCTAGGTTTTTGTACTAAAGTACGTACAAAAGAAGCACAAGAGGGTCAAATCATGGATTACCACGCTTAGAGAACCAATGATTGAGAACCAATGATTGAGAAGAATGAAGGGGAGGGATTTATAGGAGCGTCTAACAAACTCCAGGACCTAGAAGCTTCTCTGAAGGCTATATAAAGCCTCTCACATTCACACATGGGACTATCTAGTATTTTTAGCTTTTAAAAATTTAGCTTATGTGTTTTTTAGCTTTTAAACTTTAGCTTTTGTAATTTTCAAATTCAGTTATTGTAATTCATTTTCAAAAGGTTGTAGTCAATTTTCAAGTTAATGAAATTTAGTGTTCTTTAATTCAATCTGTCATAAGCTCTAGTAATCTTCAAATGTTGTTAGTCACTATTTCATAAGCTCCTAATAAGCTCATATAAGCTCTTTGAGTCTCTAAGCTTAAATTGAGCTATTAATAAGCTCTTAATATACTTAAACCAATAAAATCAGTCTTAATACCTTTACTTATGGATTTTGAGCTTTTGGATGATAAGCTTACAATGGAAGAGCTTATGGGACTTTTACTAGCTTATCATTGATAAGCTAGAGCTTGTAGACAGCTCATTTGAGCATCGATTTGCCTTTGTTTAGCTAAGGCTTTGGTAAGTTTTTTATTTCCTTTTCTGTCTTAATTTCCTAGCTTAATAGTGCTTAACTTTTGCTTATTTCTTGCTTATTAGTGATTATTTCTGTCTTTTTATGCTATTTGAATAAGTTTGATTATCTGTTTTTGATTAATATAGCTTAAATCTTAGTTTGTTTCTTTTTATCTCAAATCTGTCATAAAAAAAATATTAGCATAATAAGTAGTTGTTAGATTCTGGCTTATTTGTTGGTAGTCATAGCTTAATTAAGGTAAAAATAAGTTGGTTATTATCTGGTATTAAAACATAGTTCAAAAGATTTCAATATTATAAGCTTTAATGGATTTTGAAAATTCTAAAAGAGTGTTTGGATTAGTGATATTTGACCTCTAAAAGTAAAATTTAGTTAAGCTAATTGCTTAAATCAGTTTCACAATCACTTAAAACCAGTAATTAAGTTAGGATTCATAGATTAAATTTTAAAATTTAGCAAGTTTAGGCTTAATTTTTAAGTCTGTGCACCAGGGGAGATTTTCTAATCAAGCTAGTAAGTGATTTTTGATCTAAGCCTTCTTAAGCTTAGATATTGTTTGTTTGTTTGTTTGATGTTTGTACACACTCATTTGGTGTGTACAAAGCTAGTTTGACCCTTAAGGTCAACTGCAAGTGGGTATAACCCATTTTGATTGTGCATCAGATAGAGTAGTGCAATTTCAAACTGCAATCTACATAGTTTAAATTTAAGGTCTCTCAAGTAGTTTTTAATTCTTTAAATTCAGTGAGCTTAGAGTATACATGTTAGCTAAGTTAGTTTAAAACTGGTTTTTCAATTTCTAGCTTGTTATCTAAGGTAGATTAGTTTCTCAATTTCATAAATTTCTAAAAAACCAAAAAAAGATAGTGTAGTCTGCCTGCATAGCTTTTTCAATAAGCCTTTTAATAGCCTAATTGAGTTTCAAACTCCCTTTCAAAAGCACTTTTAAGTAGCTAGTAGGTCTAGGTTTAAGCTTCTATAAGCCATTTTATCTAAAGTTCTCATTTGCTAGTTTAATTTTAAGCTCTAAGTAGCCCTTAGGGACTGTTTGGTTTAAAAGTTTTCATAAGAGCTTATTTAGATTTTCTGCTTATGGCTTATATTCTAGTGCTCGTTTTTGTCATTTTAAGCTTATTAGGGTAGGGTTAGGTAGAAAATTTAGCTTATAATTCTTTGTCATAGCTTATTTAGTTTTGTAGCTTAAAAAGTTTTCTATAAAAAACCAAAAATAAAGTTAAGTGTTTCTGTCTAGTTATAAGCTGTTTAACAGCTTATTTAGGGCTTTTCATAAAAAGTTTCTTTTATTAAAAGTGCTTATTTTTAGCTTATTTACAACTTTGCTTTTATAAGTTTTCAAAAAAGGGGGAATGTAGAAATCAGGGGTGAGCAAGACTCGAACCCCCGACCTCAACACCCTCTACCCTATTTATAATTAAAACAATACAAACTCCAACTACCAACGCGCACTGGGGGTCTTTTTCGTTATTCTATTGCAACATTAAATATTATACACGTTTCTCTCTTTATTTAAGCTTATAAGCTGTTATTGCTATTACAACGCTTATATCGATAAGATGTGTAATCAAAGTTTTTTTCCCATAGGGTTCTATTTAGTTTACGGCTATTTTCAGTATTTTTTTAGAATTTTTATATATCAGTTTAGTATTTTTAAAACATTTATTTTTATTAAAACTTTTAAATAATCATAAAAAATATGAAAAAATAATCAAAAAAAATATTTATCATTTTTTAGAATAAAATTTATTTTATCATAAAGTTTTTAGGAAAAATTAGTTTTGCTTTCGTTAGCGTTTAATTTGCAACGATTTTATTTTTTAAAGAACGGGATTCGTTCCCGTGACATTTTTCGTGTTTTAAAAGCTCATTTCAATCCGTTTTTTGTTCTAGTTTTCTTTAACTTTAACTTTTTGTCTATTAGAGTCTATTTAAAAAGTAAAAATTCAATTTTTAGGTTTAATTTAGAAATTTTAGGGTTTTTAATTACGTTTAGGTTATCGTTTTGCGTTTTTAGGTTATAGTCTTATTGCTCGTTATTCGTTTTAGTGCGTAATTGTTAGCTTTTGCTTTTTTAATTTGTAGAAGTATATAAACCATAAACCAAATCAATCTTTGTTTCCAATTCAATTCTTAACCGAAACAACCAAAAGTGGTTTCAATTTCACAAAATCATGGGGAATACGACCCTAAGGATTCATAACTTCCGGTTAATATACGTATTATATTATATATACTTGTGAAGATTTTCCTTTTTTACCTTTGTCCTCAAGGGTAATTTGCTAATTTTCCATCATATTATATATTTTATTATTACGTGTGTTGATTTTTACGAATCAATTTTTGGCGCTGTTGCCAGTGATTTGTGATTAAGATTCTTTCGTTTGAAGTTTGTTGATCATGATTTGAAGATCCTTTCGTTTTTGAAAATTTCGTTTTTGTTAAAAAATCAAAAATTAAAAAAATTAAAAAATATAAAAAGTAAAAAATAATTTTCTTTTCTTTTAGTATAATTATCATATAAAAAGAATACAAAAAAATCAAAAATTGTCCATAATAAAAAAAATAAAATAAACATAGTTGGTAAAAGAACACCAACAAATAATACCTTCAATTGAGGTATTATCCATTAGTAAGTTTCCAACTCGAATCAAAGATTTAAAAACTTGCCATTTGTGTCACTTACGAAATACGGCTCACCTTAAAAAGTACAAATTTTAAGAGCTACCATGAAGTAAGTTTGATTATTTGGTTTAAGTTGTCTTCTCGTTATCCGTTAAAATAGATTGTTAAAAAAAAATAAAAAAAAATAAAAAAATTATTAGTTTAAATTTTCTTTTTCTATTTTGTGCATGCGCACTCATTCTCAAACCCGCAACCTTAACCGTCAACAACAAGCCCCACCGGCTGTCGTAGAACCATTTAATTTAGAAGAACCTTTTGATAATCCTCCCCTAGTTCTGATGGCCGATAACCGGACTATGGCGGAATTGCTCCAAGCACCCACCGAGGGGTACGAGGATGCAATCGTAATTCCCGAAATCAATGCTAATTTTGAGTTAAAGCTGTTTGTTTCAATCTTGGTTCATAACAAGCAGTTTTTAGGGGAATATGATAAAAGGATCCACATGCTACAATGTCTCGTTATTTCAATACGATTCACCATCAACCGAATGAGATTCCCGGACGTCCCGAGCACGTCAATTAAGCTTATGCTTTTTCCATTTTCTCTCGAAGGTTCTGCCCGGAATTTGGCTAGAAAAAGAACCTCCTCGATCAATTTTAAATGGGATGATCTTGTTTCAAAATTCATTAATCAATTCTTTCCTCCTTCAAAAACTACAAATCTTCGAAACGAAATCATGAGATTTCAACAAAGATTTGACGAATCGTTTACGAGGCTTGGGATCGATTTAATGATCTTCTTCGAGCATGCCCACATCATGGATTTTCAGAATTACATCAACTAGATACGTTTTACAATGCTTTGAATGCTAATGATCAAGATTCGTTGAATTTCGCTCTGGCGAGCGTGGAAACTTTTGGGATAACGATGCCTCCGCTGAATGCTTGAAAATTATCAAGAGTAAATCAAGGTTTCGTAATTCACGATAAAAACAAGGCAGTCGTTGCCACATGTGCAGTTCGAAATTCTTCTACCTAGAATTTACCCGATGTTGCTGCTCTTACAACCAAAGTTTCTGAACTTAAAAATATGATGAAGACTATGCTTATCGACAAGCAAAAAGCCCAAGCTCCCATGCCCGTAAAAGCGGTTGAGCAGAGTTGTGTAACTTGTGGAGGTGCTCATTCTTATAGAAATTATCCAGCCACCGATGGCAATGCTTATCGAGACAACATTCAAGAGTACGTTTCACAAGCTGCTTTGACAGATAATTTCCAATCAAGGAAAATACCAAAATTCTAGGACTCCTGCCGCATAGCTTGCAAACCAATCCGACCTCCTGGTTTTCATCGATTCAAAACAATCAAAACGTTCAATCAGAATCAGGGAAATAATTCAACCAAAAATCGTGGCAACAAAACACCTCACCAAAACAAAAGTTACCCAAACCAATTTTATCAAAAACAGTGGAAATAACTTCTACCAAGGTCATGTTTACCAAAACTAGATAGCAACCACGGTTTAACAAGATCAACCTTATCAAGTTCCTGCTCCGCAAATGCAAGGTGTTTTAAAGACCGATTTTGAGAATTATGTCAAGGCTAATGATTGTAATAGTAAGGAATATTGTAAAATCAAGTCAAATGTTTACAAAACAGATGACAATTTTAACAGAAATGCATTCGAAGTTCGTAAATTCCAATACCGCTTCATCTTCGAGTTCAGGTTCTCTTCCAAGTAACACCGTTACTAACCCAAAGGAAGACTTGAAGGGTATTACTACCCGAAGCAGGGTTGCTTATCAAGGACCTATGATTCCTACTTTTTCTCCTAAAGTAGTGGAACATAGAACCGAGGTGACAAAGGATATAATTTTTCCTACTAATAACGGAATTACCAAAGACGTCCAACCTCCGGTTGTCCCAGTTGAAAACCAAAATCCATTTTCTGAGCCAGTTGATGCTCCCGTTAGTGGAGATGCATAACCCAAAAACAATCGATTCCTTATCCTTAAAGGCGAAATGCATGAGAAGCGCACGTAAATGCTACACGAACAAAAAGGAGAAATTATATGAAATCTTTAAAGTTATGAGTTTTCGTATTAGTTTCATTTGGGGGGATCGTGCTTTGACACTATTTGCCCAAATTTGCTTCAACTCTTAAAGCCTTAATCGGAAATAAAGAAAAGTTTAGTGAGATGGCTAGAACCCCTTTGAACGAACATTGCTCGGCGGTCATACTTAACAAGTTACCTGAAAAACTTGGTGACCACGGCAGATTCCTTATTCCATGTAAATTTCCTGGAATGGATGAGTGCTTAGCCTTGGCCGATCTTGGCGCTAGCATAAATCTCATGCCATTTTCCGTGTGGAAAAAGCTCAACCTTCCAAACCTGACTCATCTGCATGTCTCTAGAACTTAGCGGACCGTTTCAATTTCTTGTTTATACACGATCCGGTATTGCTAAAGATGTCAACGTTAAAGTTGGTGTATTCCAATTTCCAGCCGACTTCGTGGTAGTAGATTTTGAACCAGACCCTCGAGTACCTTTAATTCTCGGGACGTGTTTTCTTAAGACCGGTCGTGCTTTGATAGACGTGTATGAATGTGAATTAACCCTTCGAGTATACAATGAGGCCATTACGTATAATCTTGATCAAACTTCGAGATACTCGGTTAATTATAATGATATGACGGCGAACCGAATCGACGTTGTTGAATTAGCTTATGAGGAGTATTATCAGGAAATTCTAGGATTTTCCAATGTGATTGCGAGTGGCAAACCACTCCACGGTTTATGACACACGCTGAGTTTACAAATTCTCTCCGATCACTTTTTAAGGGATTAGTGTTTTCTACTTCTAGAAGAAAGCTGAAAGCTGTTCTTGCTCTAGCCGACCGAAATATTACATCTTCACCGGAAGTTGATGAATATATTTGAACAGAGGGGGACATTCTTATTTCTCGAACATTC
Organism: Tanacetum coccineum; assembly: GCA_026074375.1. Classification (NCBI taxonomy): domain Eukaryota; kingdom Viridiplantae; phylum Streptophyta; class Magnoliopsida; order Asterales; family Asteraceae; genus Tanacetum; species Tanacetum coccineum. The sequence continues at coordinate 43,971 of BQNB010022693.1, read as the reverse complement.
CTTAATAGTGCATCACTTCAACACCTTCGAAACAAGGAAATTATTTGCCGGAAATTAGAATGGAACTTAACCGTGTGAAGCTAAATAAAAAATTAAACTGCCAAATCTTCGATTGATGAACCTATCCGAAATGGTCGAATAAGGACATACCGCCTCACTAGAAATATGCATTTTGGGAAGACATCAACAAGTTGACCGTGGGTCTAATTGCAAAGATTTTGAGTGTCGATAAAAGACCGATTAATAAAGGTTCTACAGTCTCTGAAAGCGATGCCATCACTTGGAAAACTCTACGGATATAAAGGGTATTACCCGGTATTTTGTTTCTAATAAAATTCTAAATGGAAAAGAGGACTAAGAACTGCGGTCCAACATCAAGAAGGGTTATATCCAAGATCCATGATGTCAAATTAGAAGAGGTTGAAATACTTCCTTGTCGCTTCTGGACCTTGATTCTACCCAATCTCGGATGTCCTTGGGTCTTTGTTCACATGCACTGTTGCCAAGAAAGGAGGGATGACCCATTGTGAACAATGGATGAAAATGATAGTAGTACCAAACTATTAATTGTAATGGGATGGAGAGTTTGTATTGATTATCGTAAGTTGAACGAATCCACCCGGAAAGACCACTTCCCTTTGTCGTTTATGGATCTAATGCTTGAGAGACTCGCATGAAATGAATACTATTGTTTCCTCGATGGTTTCTCGAGTTACTTTCAAATACCAATCGATCTGAAAGATCAGGAAAAGACCACATTCACCTGCCCATACGGAACGTTTGCTTACCGCCGCATGCCTTTTGGCTTATGCAATGCACTTAGCACGTTCCAGAGGTGTATGATGGGTGGACTATCTTTCATGATATGATGAAAAGACGATGGACGTTTTTAATGGTTGGACATTTTAGTTTTATAAAGTATTTCTAAAGTACATTTCCTCCAATTTAGAAAAGATGCTTAAACGGTGTGAAGACACTAATTTGGCTCTAAATTGGAAAAAAGCCATTTTATGTGAATGAAGGCCATAGTTATTAGGACAAAAAATTTTCAATGCAAGGAATAGAAGACGACAAAGCCAAATAGACGTCTTTGCCTAAGTTACTCAACCAAACTACCGTCAGGGTATTAAGGAGTTTTCGGACATGTAGGTTTTTACCGTAGATTCATCAAGGACTTTTCAAAAATTTCTCGACCCATGACCCATCTCCTTGAGAAAAACACTTCCTTTCATTTATCCGCAAGAATGCACATTTCAAGCATTTTCAGAACCTTTAAAGAAGAAATTACCGAAGCTCCAATTTTGATTGCCCCGACTAGGAACCAGCCCTTTGAGTTATGTGCGTTGCGAGTGTGACTATGACCATAGGTGCGGGTTCTGGGGCAATACGAATTGAGAAGAACAACTTTAGGCTATACATTATGCAAGCAAACGCATGACTGAGGCAGATCGAATTACACCACAACGGAAAAGGAAATGTTTATATGTGGTGTACGCCTTCAAAAAATGTTCCGGTCATACTCTCTTCTTGAATAAATAGCATTGTGTTTACGGATCATTCCAGCCCTTAAGTACTATTTGCAAAAAAAGTTGCCAAGGAAAGATTGCTACGTTGGTTCTCCTTCTTCAAGAATTCGATTTTAAAAGTACATTGAATAAGAAAGGGAGCAAGAACTTCGCTGGCGATCATCTTTCCTGATTAGAACAAACATATGAAAATGTTCTCGATCAAAAGGTAATAAGCGAAAATTTTCCGTATCGTGACACTTAATATGGTGACTTCTAGTGGTAACCCAAGTACCCCGTGGTTTGCCGGATCATGCAAATTTCCACGCGGCGGAACATTTTCATTGTCAAAGGAATGTCCAACTCTGATAGAAAACAAAACACAAAATTTTTCAATAGATGTCAAATAACTATTTTTACGGACGGACCCTCTTTCTTTTCAAAACCTGTGCGGATCATGTGATCCGGCGATGTGTTCGGGGCAAGAAGCTGTCGAAATCTCATAGCTTGCCATAGTGGAACCTACCGGAGGGACATTACGGTGACAACTACACGCCAAAAAGGTTTATTATTTAGGATGATTATTGGCCAACAATCTAAAAAAGATTGCCTGTGTTAGTCAAAAACTGTGACTATGCCAGGTCAGGGAAATATTTCACACAACGTGATATGATGCCACAAAATTTCCAATCTAAATTATGTGGAAATATTTTGAATGTTGGGGCATAGACTCTCATGCGGACCATTTCTGTCATCTAGAGGAAATAATAAATCACTCGTAGAAGTTGATTTCCTATCCAAATAGGTTAAAGCCAAGGCGCTCCCCACGACGATGCTAGGTTGTAGTTAAGTTATGAAATCTCTTCTTTGGCCCGATTTGGTACACCAAAGAGCTATTATTAGCGATCGTGGGACTAATTTCTGTATATGACAAATTGCTTAACAGTAATGTCTAAGTATGGGGTCACTCATCGTCTTGCTACCGCTTACCACCCTCAAACAAGTGGTCAAGTCGAGGTGTCGAATAGTGGGTTAAAATATATTTTAGAAAGGACGGTTAGAGAAAACCGAGCCTCATGGTCCGATAGGCTTGATGACGCTCTATGGGCATTCCGTACCGCTTATAAGACACCAATTGGTTGCACCCCTTATAAGTCGTGCATTGGAAAGTGTTGTTCATTACCTATCGAATTAGAGGATAGAGCCATATTAGGCATTAAAAAACATGGCTATATTTTGGATTTAAAACCGCGGGCGATCACCGGAAGCTGCAACTTAATGAACTTAATGAGCTTCGTGATCAAGCATACGAGAATTCTTTGATTTATAAGGAGAGGACAAAGAAGCTTCACGACTCAAAGATCAAAAACCGCATTTTCAATGTTGGTGATCAAGTCTTGCTTTTCAACTCTCGTCTAAAGATATTATCGGGAAAGCTTAAAACCCGATGGTCCGGCCCTTTCACTATAACCGAAGTTTTTCCATATGGCACTGCAAAATTATCTCATACCGACGGATCAAACTTCAAAGTGAATTGCCACCGACTTAAGCACTACTTCGGAGGGGACACACCACCCACGGTTGTCCCGGATCTCCAGACTTTCCCTAAGGACAAATGAATTCAGGGATCGAGTCAAGCTATGTGACTCGGTTACCAAAAACAAAGCGCTTCGTGGGAGGCACCCCATGCTTATCCATTTTCTATTTTCTTTCTAGCTTCTAATGTGTTGTGAGGAGGCTTGTACTCTTCCGATTTCTGTTGTTTTTTCCTGTGTTTGTACTGTGATTTTTTGCGGATTAACCAACTTGCTGAAGATCTCGTGTTCGTTGTTTTCTTGTCCTCGGTACCACTTCGAGCTTCCTAGCCTTTGCTTGCCATTAGTTTGGGGAAATCCGATATCCTAAAGACTATTATCGACTGACATTTATCTTTTAGTACATTTAATAAACGGCTTAAGATTTTTGTGATACTTTCTTCATGTTTGAGTTATGCATTCGACCTTTTTGAGTTCTAGTATGGGGTTTTTAAGTCTTAGGCTAGAAAACATTGAGGGACTATGTTTAGATTTTTAGTTTTGGTGGTAGTTTATATTTCTATATGATCTTGCCTAATCTTTTACATGTTGTTTTAACGTATCCCATTTTCCACAAAAATTTCAAAAATATGAAATATTTAAAAATTTTCAAAATAAAATAAGTGTTATTGGAATAAATTTTGACTTTCTTGCTGAGGTTAGAATAAGAGTAAATTTTGACCCGTCGAGAGTGTTGAGCTTTAGCTTGTTCCTTATCTTTTTAGACTAATGCGTTCGCAAATCTTCGACGAAGAACGAATAATGATTGAGTTAGTATGAGTAGGATGCTAAACAAGGATTAGTTAGAAATCTTAAGAGCTCATGTATGTAACTTGTTGCTTTTTCTCCCATAAGCTCTTAACCGGATTAATATACGTGCTGTTTTTGGAGATTAAACTTAAATCAACAATTTTTATGTAATATATAGCAAAAATTTTAGTCTTAGTTCAAATTTATACTTGAATTTTTCAAAAAGAAGTCTTCCTATATATAAAAAAATAAAAAAAAATAGATACAAACTGTGGGCTGATAAAAGTTTACTATCTCTTGCCGGCTCACAACCGATGTGGTAGTCTTCTAAAGAAAGCCCATAGTAAGAATAAAAATCCGAGACTGATAAAAGTTTGCTGCATCTTGCCGGCTCACAACCGATGTTGCAGCCTTCTAAAAGGTCGAGGGTGACAATTGCATAAATGTTATGTTTAATATTAAGTTTAAATTAATAAATTGATTTCTTTTTGTTAAATTCAAATATGCTTTTGAACTTTGACTATTCTATTTTATAAGCTATGTATATTCAGGAAACCTGAGAGTTTTTGAAACCTAAGGTCTGTGAGTCCCGATACTAGTCTCTGTGGGGTGTCAAAAGCCTGGTCACTTAGCCGCAAGGTTGGGATGTGCCGAGACGAAAGTCGCTACATGAGATGATCTCGCCTTCAAACTCATTATTCTCGGGCGGAACGTGAAGCATAGTATTTTGCAAAAAGTTGATCCATGATTGAAATTCATAATAGCACACTCACTTAAGATATAATAAATGTCGGGAGTAAAAAAGTTCACAAGTTGCAAATATGAGTAGTGTTAGCATCTTTACTGATATTTAGCTGTGATTTTATTTTAAGCTTGGTTTGGAGCAAGTGAAAAGTCGAGGACGATGAATTTATCCTTTTTGGGGCATTCTCGGATCGAAATGCATCTTGTTCTATGATCCCTAACAATTATGAAAATAATGAAAGTCGAAATATTATTAGTATAAAAAAAAATAATAAAAAAAATAAATGAAAAAGTTTTATAAAAATGGGAAAATGGGGTGTTTTATAACTTGTGATTTGTTAACTTTCTCCACAAAAGTCTTTGCAACTTTTCAAAGCTTTAGTTTGGGAAAGTTTTGAGGTATTTGGTTATGGAGCATATAATATTGCGTGAGGACACGCAATCGCTTAGTTTGGGGAATTTTGATATGTGTGAAAACACATATCCGTTTTATATCAAAAATGGCCCTAAAAAGACAAAATTATGCTTAAAATGCTTGTATATTGCTTGTTTTGTCTTTGTGATTGTGTAGGTACGGATATTGCAAAAATCTCAAGAAAACGGTCAAAGCCGGACAAACACGGACACGGGAAAGGAAAGAGAATACAAGAGCCGGGAAAACGCTATCAAAGGTCAACAAAAGTCAACCCTTGGTCAACATTAGTCAACCACTAAATGAAAAAAACCCAAAAATACCAAATCAGTCATCTAAAAGAACAACCAATTGCCATAAATGGTCCCTAAACCCTAACGGTGTTAACTCTTTTTATTATAAGAGTTAACATCCGTTAACCTTTTTATAAATCAAGCTTGAGGGGCCTAAAACCAAACAAACCGGCCAAAAAACCCTTTTAAGCCCAAAGTCAAAACGATGTTATATCACTGCGGTCAAAAAGAAAAGTCAAATCCCCTTTTGTACAAGTTTTCACGCGGGAAAAATTGTTACTACTATTCACCTTCTTCTTCAATTTACCTTGAGTTTAAAACAAAGGGCAAATGCAAATTGACTACGTGGCCATGTAATTTAAGTGATAAAGGACACCCTGGCAGAGTTTAACATCACCAAGCGCTCTCATTGGTTAAAACCCACAAGGAGAATGCCACGCGGATGAAGAAAACACACCAAGGGCTAGATTTTTGTACTAAAGTACGTACAAAAGAAGCACAAGAGGGTCAAATCACGGATTGCCACGCTGGCAATCCGTGTGATCACTCAATTAATCCAACGGTGCTAATGATGGATCCAATGATTAGCAAGAATCAAGGGTTGAGATGACAAGGAGCTAGTAACAAACTCAAGGCCTGGAAGCTTCATCTGAGCTATATAAAAGGAGCCTCATTCACACACAAAAAGGATCTTCTCTTTTTTTTAGTTTTTAAGCTTTAAAAATTTCTAGTTAAATTGTAATTTTCATAAATTAGCTTATATAGTTTTAATTCAGTTTTTAAAAGCTTATTGTAATCTCAGTTTCAACATATTCTAATAAGTTTTCTAGTTAATAAAATCATAAGTTCTATTTTAATAATCTGTCATAAGCTCTTTACTCTCAAATGTTGTTGCTACTGTTTCATAAGTTTTTCATAAGCTCTTATAAGCTCTTTGAGTCTCTAAGCTCAAATTGAGCTAATAATAAACATTTAATCTATTTAAACCTTTAAAATAAGACAATTACCCTTGCTTAATGGATTTTGAGCTTTTGGATGATAAGCTTACAATGGAAGAGCTTATGGGACTTTTACTAGCTTATCATTGATAAGCTAGAGCTTGTAGACAGCTCATTTGAGCATTGATTTGCCTTTGTTTAGCTAAGGCTTTGGTAAGTTTCTTATTTCCTTTTCTGTCTTAATTTCCTAGCTTAATAGTGCTTAACTTTTGCTTATTTCTTGCTTATTAGTGATTATTTCTGTCTTTTTATGCTATTTGAATAAGTTTGATTATCTGTTTTTGATTAATATAGCTTAAATCATAGTTTGCTTCATTTTATCTCAAATCTGTCATAAAAGCAAAAAAAATATTAGCATAATAAGTAGCTGTTAGATTCTGGCTTATTTGTTGGTAGTCATAGCTTAATTAAGGTAAAAATAAGTTGGTTATTATCTGGTATTAAAACATTGTTCAATAGATTTCAATATTATAAGCTTTAATGGATTTTGAAAATTCTAAAAGAGTGTTTGGATTAGTGATATTTGACCTCTAAAAGTCAAATTTAGTTAAGCTAATTGCTTAAATCAGTTTCACAATCACTTAAAACCAGTAATTAAGTTAGGATTCATAGATTAAATTTTAAAATTTAGCAAGTTTAGGCTTAATTTTTAAGTCTGTGCACCAGGGGAGATTTTCTAATCAATATAGTAAGTGATTTTTGATCTAAGCCTTCTCAAGCTTAGATATTGTTTGTTTGCTTGTTAGATGTTTGTACACACTCATTTGGTGTGTACAAAGCTAGTTTGACCCTTAAGGTCAGCTGCAAGTGGGTATAACCCATATTTTTTGTGCATCAGATAGAGTAGTGCAGTTTCAAACTACAATCTACATAGTTTAAATTTAAGTTAGCTAAAGTAGTTTTTAATCCTTTAAATTCAGTGAGCTTATAGTTTACATGTTGGCTAAGTTAGTTTAAAACTGGTTTTTCAATTTCTAGCTTGTTATCTAAGGTAGATTAGTTTCTCAATTTCATAAATTTCTAAAAAAAAACCAAAAAAAGATAGTGTAGTATGCCTGCATAGCTTTTTCAATAAGCCTTTTAATAGCCTAATTGAGTTTCAAACTCCCTTTCAAAAGCACTTTTAAGTAGTTAGTAGGTCTAGGTTTAAGCTTCTATAAGCTATTTTATCTAAAGTTCTAATTTGCTAGTTTAATTTTAAGCTCAAAGTCTGTCTAAGGGACTGTTTGATTTTAAGTTTCTAAAAGGGCTTATTTTGAATTTTTAGCTTATGGCTTGTTCTTTGTGCTTATTCTTGTTCATTTAACTCTTTAGGTTAGTATTAGCTTATTAGTAGTTTAATTTGTCATAAACTTAACTTATTGTGGCCTTTTAGATTATTAGTTTTAGAAAAAGAACCAAAAAAAATGAAGTAAAGTGTTTCTGTCATGTTTTAAGCTGTTTCATAGCTTATTTAGGGCTTTTCATAAAAAGTTTCTTTTATTAAAAATGCTTATTTTCAGCTTTTCTAAAACTTTGTTTTTATAAGTTTTCAAAAATAAAAAAAGGGGAAGGTGGAAATCGGGGGTGAGCAAGACTCGAACCCCCGACCTCAACACCCTCAACCCTTTTATAACAACACAACACACACTCCACTACCAACGCGCCCTGGGGTCTTTTTCGTTAAACCTTTACAACATTTAATTTTTATACACGTTTTCCCTTTTTAGCTTATAAGCTGTTTTAAGCTTATTACACAGCTTATTCGATAAGCTGTGTAATCAAGTTTATTTTTCCTAGGTTCTATTTAGTTTAAGCTATTTTCTGTATTTTTTCTAGAATTTTTATAATTAGTTTAGTATTTTTAAACATTTATTTTTATTAAAAACTTTAAAAAATCATAAAAAATAGAAAAATAATCAAAAAAATATAAATCTTTTTTAGAAAATTTTCTTTTATCATAAAGTTTCTAGGAAAATTAGTTTTGCCTTCGTAGGGTTTAATTTGCAAAATTTTATTTTTTAAAGAACGAGATTCGTTCCCGTTTACATTTTTCGTGTTTTAAAGCTCATTTCAATTCCGTTTTTGTTCTAGTTTTCTTTAAACTTACTTTTTAGTCAATTAGAGTCTATTTAAAAAGAAAAATTCAATTTAGGTTTAATTTTAGAAATTTAGGGTTTTTAACTGCCGTTTAGGGTTCCCGTTTTGCGTTTTTAGTTAAAGTTTGATTTCTCGTTATTTGTTTTCGTGCTTAATTGTTATCATTTGCTTATTTTAAATTGTAGAAGTAGATAATCAAATCAATCTTTGTTTCCAATTCAAATCATTGTCCGAACATCAAACGTGGTTTCAATTTCACAAATCGTGTTGGATAACGACCCCGGCATTTACTTCCCGGTTTATATACGTATTCTATAATATATATATTTGTGAAGATTTTCCTTTCTACCTTTGTCCTCAAGGGTATATGGTAATTTCTATCTTATTTTTTTATCTTTATGTTATTACGTGTGTTGGTTTACTACGAATCAACGATTTAAAGTGCCCTGACTCCTTAAACGTTTACTATATGACCTCTGAATTATGATGGCCTGAACAGTGATACGATATTTCCATAATATTTCAATCAAAGTAATATTACATTATGACGTAAAACATATCCAATCAAACTAAGACTTGAATATTACCCAAGGTTGCGTGACGAAGCCGGGGGGGGGGGGGGGGGCAGAGGGAGGGGCGGGGGGGGGTGGGGGGGGGGGAGAAAGGGCTTTACTTTCATTTCATAAACTTTGCCATCAATCAGATTTCATGTACTATTAAGTGAAAGTTCATTAGCCCCATTTTCTACTTACTTGTTTTATAACTCTTTGGGGGGAGATACATGCTTGTTTACAATCTCTTTTACAATTACCCATTTTTTTTTTTTTCATAACATTGTGATTATTTTTCAATAGACTCTGTGAGTTTCTTAGCTCGGCTTTGTCAATCTTTCAAATGATTTATAACCCGCGGGGGATACATGCTATTACATGAATGCAAGTCATTTTTTGTAGATATCATGATTGCATTATTGTTAAGTACTGCTTTGGCCATTAAGTCCCCACTATTATAAAACGTTAATTACTCATCGGGGTAAGCGATACTGCTAGTGATAGATCTATTTGGGATTGGACTTCCCGTTGGTGTTCCCTATATTGCTCGGTAAACATAGAACATATTTTGAATATCTTATGCGGGTGTTTGGATAGTCACCAGTTGGGGCATATTATGTGGTTATTGATTAACCTAAGCATTCGGCGTATGAGCTTAAGCACATAATTAATGTTTTTCAGATAATGTTATTCGTTGCAATTATTACAATCTATGGATGTTATAACAGTAACCCACTACTGAACAATTGTTATCATACTATTTATCATAAACCTATGAATTTCATATCATCCATTGTGTTGACTTTGAGGCTTGTGTATCGTCATGTCATGAGCAACTTATGGCACAGAGTGGCACGGACTTGAAGATGGCTAAATTGTTATCATTCAAACATTATATTTCTAGATTTTGGGTACTCTCCTTTTGTAAAACTCTGATGAATAAATGAATGATAACTAAATTTCTTCCAAAACGTCTTTTTTGGTAATTTTCGACTGATTTCTGACTGTAGGTATCTATGATGTAATACCACAGATTATCTTCCGCTAATAATATGTAAAATGGGGGTATTAATACTGCGAGGGCCTTCATTTACCTCAAAGAACCTGCAAGCAGACTGGTTTCAATTCTAATATTTTATTGACAGGTTTACGAGACTCCGGAGGCAGAATTCATGTATCTATCCGCTTGCTGTCCTCTGAGTTTGTCTAGGAATGGCTTACGTACACTTTAGTGCATAACTCGAGCTTCAAATAAAAGGGGAGTGTACGCTTTAATGCGCTTTACCTTTAAAAGAAGAGAAATCTTCTTGTTTTCAAATAGTTTGAACATATTTTCAAGGATTTTCAAAATTATTTCAAATTTCTGTATTCTACCCACTCCTTCTCAATGTCACTTTCAAAATTCGAATCATTCTTTATAAGTGGATTTATTTTTTGAGAGGAAGCTTTTTAAAATCAAGTTTTAATGCTTTTAGACACATTCTCTCATATCTTTTGTGTGTCTAAAACATTATACAACTGTAAATATCTATTAGAAAAGCAAAATACAAAAAATATAAAATCTAGAAAAACAAAATAAAATCAAAAAATTTCAAAAATACCAAAAATAATCTTCTCCGACATGTCTCTCGACAATCGATAACATGTACGCACCTAGAAATGTTGATTAATATTAACACGGGTGTATAAATGAAGTTCGAGCGAGAGTTTCAAAAGTTTTCAAAACATGTCTCTTCAAATTTTTCTCTACGACTTCTAAGTAAATGTCAGCTTAGGACTCAGACTCCAAAGAAAGGAAAATGTTTATTTATGTACATTTATCCTAAACAACAGGAAGTTCACATCTTCTCGGTCTTGAGCATTATCATATAAACATACCATATTTAAAATGCTCAAGAGAAGCATTACGGAAATGATAATTAATAAGATAAATCAAAAATCATTTTCCTGTTGAGCATAATTTTTCAAGATATTTTCAAAAAAAAATTCAAATTCTTTCAAAATTGTGTGCTCAACAAACTCCCACTCCAAGTTTTCACTCTAATCTATTATTGAGGGGAGTATAATAATAAGATTCATTCAGCATGCTCTCTTGTTCTTCCAAGACTTAGTTAGACTCATGTGAATTACCGGACATTAACTTATTTTTTTAATTCACTAATATTTCAAAAATTGTCACCACATATGCAATTTTGAGGGGGAGAATAATGATTAAAAAGTAATCAATAAAGCTTCATATGGATATGATCTTCAATATATAAGTGCGTTCCTAAACCTCGCATGTGCAAAACTCTTTCATAATATGGTGCATATGTGTAGGGGGAGCTTTTTGGTAACTCTGGAAACTCTCAATGTGTCTTAAATGATTTCTCAGACATGTTGATTGATTTTTCAAATGGTTTTATGGATCTTCATGGCAATACCCAAAGACCGACCAGCTGTTGTTTCTCAAGGAGTTATAAGGCGGTTAAGGTTAGGTATCTTCGTTCTATTGATACAGCCAGACGAAAGGATTCTTACCCAGGAACCTCCATTAGAAAATAGTGTAGATGTCCGGGTTGAATTGAAAAAAAGGAGTAAAGTAAGATCGGGAAGAATGTTATCCAAGGCATGAGTTATCACAGGAACAATGTAAGGATAAAGGGTGTAAAATCACCGGAACAATGTAAGGATAGAGGGTGTAAATAAAGAAGCCCTCCATATTGAAAGGGTTGAAGAATTAAAAAGAAATGTAAGGATAAAGGGTGTAAAGAAAGAAGCCCTCCATACAACTTTAGGCAAATTCAGGTCAATGCATTGATGTGTTGTAGTAAGGTGTGTGATTTTATGATTCAAGTTTTAAACTTATATTTTGCCGACTTAAAACAAAAATAACAATCTTAACATATTTGTGTTACCCGATCGGTGGTAGTTTCGTGGTAAGTAGGGTGTCGATCACTAAGAGTGAGAAACAATCTTTCAATTTATTAATATTTTGGTTATCTAAACTAAGTTCATTCTATTCTATGTTAAACCTATGCTAAACCTATGTTAATCTAATTAACGGATAAGGGCGGGTTATTAGCTGAAGTCTGGCACGGGTTTTGTGATGACTAAAATCAACTTAAGACACTAAAACACACGTAAGCAAATTAACAGAAGATAAAAGAGCAGTCTAGCCAAATATAAGAAAACTGTATTATCCATCATTAATCTAATCAGAACGTTGATTTATTTATTTAGTGCAATGATTACTTATCTTGAGGTGGCATATCATTATTAAGATTAAGGCGGTACTTCTTCCTTAAACCTAGATACGAAGAATTCTGTCACAATTAAACGTATCCGTATAAAGCATCCTTATTTGCTGATTATAATCTATCTTAGGGATTAAAGCAATGGTGATCTTGTTAAAACCTAGCTCATAGAGACTTTACCCACTTACTACTTAATGGCAATTCATACACTAGTAATCCACTATCCAAGTCTTTACCAATTAACTGAGAATGTACTTATTGATCCCTGGGTCACCTACCGGTCCAACTAAGCTCACAATCTAAGGGCAAAGATAGGTCGTTATTTGTGGTGATCCTATTGGTTAGATGTATAAATCTCTATATGGAGAGCCATTATCCAATTTAATTACCACCCAGCCCCGGTCATCTAGATTATTGGTTCGTATCACTTGGATCCAGCTGAATGATACGTCACATATAAAAGAAAATTCAAAAAGATTCACCACCTCCTATTATCGTTAACAATAAAATCAAAAAAGATAAATCTATTAAGACATCAAAAAGGAACTATTACGTTGTCGAAATAAAAGAATATCCATTTCGTGAGTACATACCAAAAATACATATCCTCAACGTTTAAAAATGGATCATTCCCATGTGAACCGAATTGTCAAGGTATCTTAAATTAAGTTAAGTATAATAATAATAATGATAGTAATAATAAAAAAAGGAGCTTGTTGCATACGCTAAATGTAACTGTGGTGCCTACGAAAGTGCGCTTTAGTATTTTACAGTTTTTGTAGTTATCTTTATTTTGCAGATTAAATAAGACAGGTGAAGCTTGGATTGGTGGTACTATTACATTTAAGGGCCGATACATTTTGGAGAATTACATTACATGTGGTAGAATACACATGACGGCGTTCAGTTTCGCGTCGTATCTTTTAGAATTCAACCGAGAACTTAAGAGCCCCGGAAAGTCTCGTTTGTCTTATATTTATTTTTCCCTCTTGTCCTACTTTTAAGTTATTTTCTAATTATGCATAATGCTCAACTTAAGTGTGGGGGGGGGAAATGAATTGAAAAATCAGACTCATTATTAAAAGTATAAACTCTTGTTCGCCATCGGTAATCTAAAAATCTTATCTTGTTTTTAAATTTCTTTTGTCACTTAGGTTAATATATTAGAATAAAACGTAGTAATAATAATAATAAATAAATAAAGTTTTAAAATCAGATATGTGTCCCGATTGATAAAGCAGATTCAACTTGGGATCAATGACATTACGTGCGCATTTATACCCATTCTAGTAAAAATGTGAGACTCGCCTTTAAATCTTATGAAGATAATTTTTGCCTTTAGCTTTCTCGAGTTAAGGTTTGAATGCAACTGCAAGTGTCTCATCCGTCGTTACGGCTGTGTATTTGTAGTTTTGTCGCCTTTTCTGGAGCATTGGTATCGGATTAAAAATTGTATGAGTGTGCCGGTGATTTATTAATTCTAGAACTTGTGCTTGAAATCATTACGAGACAGCAGTGAGATCACGTTCGCGTGATGGTATTTTTAAGTGATAAAGAGGCAACTTAGGATTTAACCCAAATAGCCATTCCATTTAATATATTATTCTTTTAGCTAATTACACGGATTAGCTAACCACCCAAATAAAACATTTATGTTAGCACTCATCTTTAGTGCTAGATACCCTTAGTTTAACCTCTGAGCCATTCTATTCATTTTTTCTCATCCACTAAAATAAAAAAAAATACAAAATGATATAACCTTTAGCCTAGCCTTAGCCCTTGTCGAAATTCTACGGTTGGTTGCTAGTTGCTTGGTATGATTGGTTGATTTTTGCTTATAGTTCGTTCGCACTTTGCTATAAGTGTAGTGCCATTTTGACGAAGATGAAGAGGGACCACTTCATGTTTCGTATTTTTTGTAGTGTATGCTTATCTCAAGTATGAGGGAATTGTTAGTTATGGAAAAAAAATCAAAAAAAAGTGAAGTATGAATAAAAGCTGAGATAAAGTATATTGTTTGTAAGAGTTTGATGATTGAGATGTTCGATTATCTCTCGAAGATTTGTGGATTGTCGTAACTAGCAACATGGGTTTCTTGGACTTGTTGACATGTATATTATAAAACCATTTCCAGTATATATTTCGCATGCCTTATTCACACCCTTATTAACCCTTAGCCTGAACATTATAACCCGAATAAAAGTCCTCTTTTGATATTTATACCTGGTGCTTACGCCTTGTCGGTGCAGTTTTGTTTCTTGTACAAACCTATGGTAACTTAATGGATCATGTCTGAGCACTTCATATAAAGTACACGGATGAAGATGGCGATGTTATACTTGTGGCTTGTGAATGGGACTTGGCATCCTTAATTATGCATCCAGATTGGCTACTTCCACTAAACAAAATGGAGGTGTGCGGGGTCGGCAAAAAATTAGGGTCGACATATGTCGTCTCCTAATTTGGCTTGGGGACCCTCTTTTTTCAGACAAAATGTGGCTTGTCAACAAATCAGTTTTGGAGTCTGACATTTAGGGTCGAAAATGTAGACCCTAAGTTATAAAAATTAATTATATATGAAATAATTATATATGAAATTAGTTTTTTCAAGATTTTAACTTTATTAAAGTTTAGGGTCGACAATGTCGACCCAAAACCTTAAGAAAAATGTGACCCTAAAATGGTGCCAATATTTTCATGGATCCGCCATATCGAAAAAAAAAATATCTATAACTAAAACAAGTTTGGGGTGGGTATGACCAATGTCGACCCCAAAATATAAAACATGTTTCAAAAATGTTTTAACATATATAAAATGCATTATAAAAATTATATATAAATATTTAAAACAATTAAAAATATTATATTATTTTTTAAAAAGTTATTATATTTTTATTAAAAAAAGTTTTATATATTTTATTTAAAAAATTTTTTATATACTAATTATTATACGAAAAGGGGAACCGGACGACCGGCCGAAACGGAACCAGATTTATATTTTTTTTTAAAGTTATATATTTTATAAAAAAGTTTTATATATTTTATAAAAAATCATTTTATACAATAATTGTATACGAAATAGAGGAACCGAGACCAACCGGCCAGAAAGAACCCCAATTTATATTTTTTAATTAAAAGTTATTTATTTATAAAAAATTTTTTTTATTTTATAAAAAATCATTTTATATATTATTATATACGAGATAAGGGGAACCGACGAACCCGGCGTATCGAAACCCAATTTATATATTTTTTTAAAAGTTATATATTTTATAAAAAAGTTATTATATATTTTATAAAAAATCATTTTATATAATAATTATATACGAAACGAGAAACCGGACCGACCCGGCCGAAATGAACCAATTTATATTTTTTTTAAAAAGTTATATATTTTATAAAAAACATTTATTAAATAAAAAACTTAGGGTCGACATTGTCGACCCAAAGCTTTTAAGCCTTGTCGACCCAAAATTGAGTCTATAGTGTCCATTTGAAAAAGTGGTCGGCACCCATATGTCGACCCAAGTCATACCAAAGGAATGTGTCGACCCACATTTGTTTTGGGTCGTCAATTTTGTGTCACGTTTTTGGGTCGACTAAGTCGACCCTTAGACCCCTAGGGTCGATTGCTTTTGTTTTTTTGGGTCGAGTATGTCGACCCGAAGTCTTTCTTTTGTTGTAGTGTACAGTTGGTAATAATACTATAAAATTAATGGTAGAGATAGCTGATGTTACGCCTCAGACAATGGACGGGGTGAGAACAAAGCGAGTGTCGGTTGCTCGAGTGGCACATGGGGACTTTGTCAATGGGTTGGCATCAACTATCGTAGTGTGTTATCAACGGGCCTAGTAGCACAATACGAATAATAAGCAAAGGAATGTAAGAATGTAAAAGGGAAAGATAAAACTTGTTATTGTTTGTCTTACATCACATTAAGTACCTCTGTTTATAGGAACCTCAACATCAATGATATTACGTATAATATGGTATAATATCGGGAGTTACAAGACCAAACTCATAAAGGTAGGAGAATTACTTATATTATCGGTCATCAATGCAATGATGAATGTGTACTATCATACTAAATAAAATATTCATATCCATCGCCTTTGCACTACAATGCAATGGTAGAACTCCGTTGCAAGTTTGTTGCATAGGTCATTTGCAACCAATTTCTACCGTTGCAAAAAGGCTCCATGCAAATTTCGGTTGCAACGGATTTGCAACGACCAAAATATAATTGCAACTGTTTTGCAAAGAAGATACTACGAATAGTTATTGTAACCTTTTGTCAAGGAGATTAGAACAAAACAGGATTTGACACGGATTCATTTCCAAACGATATTAATTTGCAAGGATACATTCCCAAACAATATTAAATTGCATCGGTATTATTTTTGAGACGTACTTTGCAGCGATAGCAGTTTGCCAACCATTTGCAACAAATAAATTATAGTAGAAACGTAACAAACATTTTTCTGTATCTTTTATCTAGTAAAGCAAAACCTAAAGTGGGACTTTAAATCAAATCATACTTTATTAGAAATAATGAATTTTTTTTATTGTTATTTTTTTTAAAAATATTTAGAGTAAAAAAATTAACTATTTCTAAAAAATTTATGCTTATCAAATTATAAAATTCGTTTTTTTTCTTGAAATTTGAGTACAAAAGTATATGTGTCAAAATTATAAAAGATAAAAACTTGGAAAAAACGGTACTAATCTACATAATCTTTAAGGGTTAAAACAAAATTTTTTAAAAACAAAACCATACTTAAATACAGTAAACTGTATATATATTTTAAAAATCCTATCCCTTCGAGATCTCTTTAATTTGATTACATCGATTAAAAAAAAAGTCGACCAAGAAACCCTAATTTTACCAAAACAAAATCAAAGTCATCAAGTAACAATCGCGTTTGTGAAAACTCGACAGATCAAGAATGTTTAATAGTGTAAAAAAACAAATCAATCAAAAGAATGACAGAGGATAGGTGTTTTCCTTTGCTCATACAAAATTGTGATTTCAATAGGTTATGTAAGTGTTTTTTTTCAAACTTTTAGTCTTTATAGCTTAACTAATCATTGGTTTATATTCTAAAAGGGTTTTTTACTTTTGTGTTACTTTTTTTCAGTTTGGGGGAAAATTAAGGGTTTGATTTAGGGTTTAATTGGTGTTCTAATTTTTTTTAGTCATTCATGGACTGAAACCTCATAAGGGGTTCATGGGGATTGGGATTGCCTATTAATATATAGTATTCTTATATACTGTCACAGTTTGCATCATAAAACTTATTTGTTTGATCCTCGATATATGCAGGTATGGTAGAATTTGTTAGTTTTATAAAGGTCAACGTAGTTGAACGGAGTGACCTTGCTATCTGAGATGTGAGGAGTATCGATCCTTACGTTATGCTCACATTGGAAACCAGGTAAGCCGAAATACCTTAAGAAAGATCGTCTTTTGATGCATAACTCTTTGTAGGATAGTTTCATGTTGATGTGGAAGAAAAGTTAATGTTATCAGTTCCTTATAATATTCCACCTTTGATAGTGGTACATCAAAATTATGTATATTTTGTATTATGAAAGGATTATATTGAAGCGATTAAGTAGATTTTCATGACCAAATATTTTTATAGATGGCAATATGGGTGGATGGGTAGCCAGAAAAAAATAGGTTTGGGCAACTTCACTAGATTTTTAAGACGGGTCAAAATAGACCAGGTCGGGTTGCATAGCTGTCAACATATGACTTCTTAAGAGTCATATAATAAAAAATATAAACGAATCAATGTTTATTTATGTCATGGACAGCTTCAGGTCATGGCCCATATCTCTTTTAAGAGGAGGTGTAGGGATGGAATACGTTTTTGATTTGGTCAATCCTTTTCCACAGCTTCGTGATTGGTTGGATTTGTCTCTTAATCACCCCGTTCCATCTTCACACTCATTAATAAAATTTTAGTAGTTTTAATTTTAAATAAATTATATAGAGTTAAGTGTAAATTTATAAATTTACAAATTTTATTATAATTTAAAAAAAACAAATAACCCTTTAAACTTTCATAACTTATAAAACAGAAAAAATAAAAATTATATATATTTAAAAAAAACATAGTGTACAAACCTGTGCGTGCACGGGAATTAAAACTAGTTTTAAAATAAGGCACTTTCCTAAAATTGTTATTTTGTGCAATCTTTGAGTAGGGAGTGTGAAGAATTTTTAAAACAAGGAGCTAAACGCAACTTTGCAGATCATGGAACCTTTTTTAAGTTACTTTTTGTCAAACATAGAATAGTTTATTGCATAAATTCTGTCTATTCTTGATGCTTGACACGTATTGTATGTGCAGGTGCTTTCAAAAGGGTACTATAATTCTTAACCAATCAATTGGGCTTTGGTTATGGATTTGTAGATTTTTTTTTAACGACAACTTTATTAGAATATTAGCAAGGATTTGTAGGTTGCTTCACATTCTATGAAAGAATGAGAATTAGTGTTGCGACGCCTAATAAGGCTTTTCCATCGCAAGAAGGGAAAAATATAGCTTCATTTGGGGTTAGTCTTTTATGGTTTTAGATGGAATTATTTTCTTAAAACGTAGTATGCATAAAAGCCTATCTTAATATAGTTGTGAATAGTCATGATTTTTGTTCCTTGATGTTTAATCCATTGTCTTTGAAAGTAGACCCATTTTCCTTACAACATTGCAATTTTATGACATTTATAATTTGCTTTGGAGTTCCTTATTGCAAACATTTAAGTAAATTAATTACTGAAATGAGAGTTCGGCTTTTGATCATTTAGCGACTATACTACCAAAAGACTCTTAAATTTGGATCACTTTAATTATGTGTAGTTGGTACAAATTGACGGCAATCTTTTATCTTTAAAGTATCTTGCCTTTGTACAAGATCATCGAGGTATTTGTCGGGTCAGAAGCTTTTAACATCTAATACTAGAGATAACAAGTTGTATGATTTGTAGATCAATTTCGTTATCATTTCTATCTTCACTAACTTTTGTTGATTTGTACTAAAAACCCGAATTATTTTTACAAAAGTTATGAAGAAAAATGACAGGAGGAGGAGTTAAGAACGATGACCGGATATCGATTAACAGTACAAATGTGTTTGCTACACTTGGGACTTAAAAAAGAAGAAGTCATCCGAGGGTGTGTCGGAAAAGGGGAAAACAAGGAGGATAAAGTGGACAAGGAGCATGTTTTTTGGGCTCCGGCACCTTTGACCATCAAGTCGTGGGTGGATGTGGATGACGAGGATTATTATGCCATTACTGCTCCGTCTCCGGTTTGGGGTGTGGGCGCTGGGAAGGATGACAAGGTTGCTCCGCTTGAGGTGAGCAGTTGTGGGGAATTAGTATCGCGGTTGTTTTGACATTTTGTGTTGTTTTTGATATATGGTTTAATGGGTTATGTGAAATGTGGTTCATATATGAACCTATTTTTTTTTGTTGAACATAGATCCTAATATTGATTCCTATGAGTAATTGTGTGGTATTTAACGGTCATGATTAGATAGTTTGGCGTCGTAGGTCGTGGTTCACGTGATTGTGGAATGAATATTAGATGTTATTAAATGTGAAATGCAGTTGATATTTGATGATAATATTGATTAGATTGTACGATGTGCGTGATTGTGTGATATTGAACGGTCATGATACTAAAGCACCGTCGTTTGTCATATCTCTACAGTTACCGGTTTTCCACATTGTCATCGACGTATTGATCGCGCCATCTTTACTCAGACTTGCACTCCCTGGTTAGGTTAGACCCCGGACATTGATTTGTTATATGAATTAATTAAATTTCTACCCTCAGTTTCCATTCCTTCCAGTTGAGCCGGCAATGGTTGTCCGGAAATTTCTAAAAGACAAAAAACGGAGACCTTAATCTGATCAATAACATTCTCTGTTTTTGAAACAACGAGCGATTTACAAGTATCTTTATGGCTAAATTTTTATTGGTTAATCTATCGACCAACCAAACTGCGTATAACTCAAAAGGGGCGTAGCGGGTACAACCAAGAATGGGTATGCCTTTCGGTAATCCAATCAGTAACCTTCGGCCACTGACCTACCTTTTACCCCGTTATTAAGCTTCATCATCTTGCTCCATTTACACGACTCTCTTCGCCGTTATTATAACCAAGCTATGGAATTCCAGATGAACAAAATTTATGATGTAGTTATAAAGTACCAAATAAACACCCAACGACTTGAGACACACGCATGTTAGTGATTCAGATCATAATAAGCGCTCCTGGTCCGTTTGCTCGCTACCACCTCGACGGTGACACAAAACTTCAACCATTCAACCTCGGAACGAAAAGTTACATATGCTTTGGGTCAAATATTTTTAGCTCCTCGACACCGGTCGCGAGCTCCGATTGTTTTTTGCTTTCTCCGGATTTCGAAGAACCACCACCCTCAGCGGTGCTAAAGGATCTGAGTATTTTGTGGTTTCCTCCTTGTCGTTGCTTGTGTGACCTCTGGTCATCAATGCATCAGACTTCCATCCTTATTCGACCTTTGTTGAATTCTAAAATATTTCCTCACTAAGTTGGTCAACACCTTCATTTAACGCCGTGATGGGCACAAATACAGAGAACGATTACTTAAACATTCAAAAAGTAGGAATAGTATTTGCCTCCATATGTAGGCACGACATCTCAAAACCAACTTTGAATATGGTTCATCGGGAAAATCATATTGTATAATATTTATATAATAAAGCAAGTTGGGTAGACCGATTTTAATGCAAGTTCGTGTTATTTTTTAAAATTTAAAGTGTGCGTAAATGATTTGTTTATTTTTATAAGTTCAGCGATACTAATAAGATATAGCACCGCCGAACTGGGGGGAGTATGACGGTAGGATACTTCCATGAGTAGTGTCATAATTTGTCGCGATTTGATGCGATATTGATGCAGGTAATATATTGTATTTGTCATATAACGGGAATAAGCGAAAGCTTTCATGTTTTATGTTGCAGGACTAATTTTATGAAACAATTATTTGGTGGATGCCAAAGTAAGAAAAATAAGGATGATAAGCACCATGTGTGCGACATGTGAAACTATAGACAAATTATAAAGTCGCTCCGTGTAGTTAATGTCTATTCACCGGAAGGTTATATGTTCTCAGGCAAAAATATATGTGACTCCTCCGGACGGTGCCACCTCGGAGAATTGGGTAGTCAATGCCTATTAAGAAAAGTGATCTGTCCTTTGCGACCCGAGTATCTGTCACGGGACGGTCGCTGGATAAACAAAATGTGGCTCCGTGTACTCAATATCCACTTGAATTCCCCTAAGTCTCATTAACTAGGGAAGAGCCTTCAACGAAAGGCTACATTCCCGGGTAATGACAGGATGATTTAAAAAGGTGCATCACTTTACGTTTCGGTGGTCTTCCGGGACAGCTAATGCTGATTCGTCTTCGGGATAACCGATACCGGACTCGTCTTCCTAGGACAGCCGATACCGACCAGTCTTACAGGACAGTCGAGGGACCCCGTTGACAAGCTAAAAGCGACATGTCTGTCGATGTCTACTTCGGATGGTGCTCCCGGGTGGATAAATTATTATGTGACTCCGCGTAGTCAATATCCATGCGCCGGACAGGTAAAAATTTCTAGTCAGTTCTAAAAACATTCATTGCAGGTAAGACTACAAATTAAAATCCAAACATACGAAAGAGATGAGTAAGAACACACAAAACATGTACTGGTCACAAAAGATCACGCCGATGTACGTCGCCCTGGTAAGAAGGTCGTCCTTAAGTCTTTGTCCGACGTTGAGGTATGCAACTTAACGTATTGCATCATTGCACCGTGGTCGAATAATTTACTATTATTTGGGGGTACAAGTTGATGTATGTGGTTTGATAAACCCGATCCGTCTAATAAACCAAGGGATAAAAGGGCCTTGGAAACATTGGCTACTTTATGCGGTCACATGGTTGATTAAAAGTGTCGGGGGCATTCCTGCATTTATTTATAACAGTTTGGTGTTTAGTGCATGTTTGGTCCTATTTGGCGGGTTATCTAATCTTCAGGGGGATGAAGTGAAAATATTAGGCCTATATAAGCAACACTTTCCCAACTCTAGCTTTAAGCTCTCTCACACACTCTCTCTCTCTACCTGTTTACTTTCTCTCTCTAAAATATATCTTCTACTTCACCTCATCTCATCTCATATATTGATATACAACATATTAAGTCTTTTACATATATGGCACTGACTTGACCGTCGGAGGGTGGTTCTCAGGGCTTCGACCTCGGGACCCCTTCTAACGGGTTCTTTCTTGATTGACAGTTTGCTTCTTGTCTCGGGATGACGACGAACGGCACCCGTGAGGCGTCAAAACCAACCCGACAAGAAAATGCTTCAACACCGGGCTCCTTTTAGCGCAAGTGCTCGGCCCAAATGGTAAATCTATAATATATATGGACAAAAAGTACTCGGCCCACTATTCTTTGTTACAATAACGATTGTATACCAAGGTCACATTAAGTCACCGGTCCCCATCCGTTTTAATTATAGCCCATAAAATTAATATTATGGCACCTTATATAAAACTTACGCAACGGACTTTAACTTATTTAATAATATATTTACGGACTTTTTTATATAATAAACTTTATTTATCAAATATATCACATTTGTACCGATTCGTTCAGATTAAAAAATACTCGCGGAAATATCTTCGAATTGCGAACAAAACGAGCCCAATATTGCAATGCGCCTGACATACGCGCGATCTTATAAAAAATGTTGAAGTTTAATGTATATATATTAAAAAGAAAATTTACAAAACTTACCCTCACCTTTTAACTATTTATGATTTTTTTTATAATAAACTTTATTAATCAAATATATAACACATAAATTTTCTTTACGATTCATTCCGATAAAAAAATACCCGCGAAAAGATCTTCGAATTGCGAACAAAATGAGCCCAATATTGCAATGCTTCAGACTTGAACTTATGGAATAGCAGACTTGAACATTATTTTAAATTGACTTAAAAACTTATCTAAACTTGATTTAAACTAATTGAAATTAACATCTAGAATTAATTAAGGCTAGATAAAACTGGCTTGAGTGCCTAAAGATAGCATGAACACTGTTTGACCCATTTAAGAACCTTATCCCAAACACTCCTTTAAAATCCTAAAAACCTTAAATATTTTTGTTTATGCTTTTTAATATTTGATGCATAATATATGAATGGATTGAGTTTTAAATGTATGTTTTATTGGTATAATTTTCATCAAGTATTATATAACATAAACAAAAATATTTAAGGTTTTTAGGATTTTAAAGGAGTGTTTGGGATAAGGATCTTAAATGGGTCAAACAGTGTTCATCTTTAGGCACTCAAGCCAGTTTTATCTAGCCTTAATTAATTCTAGATGTTAATTTCAATAAGTTTAAATCAAGTTTAGATAAGTTCTTAAGTCAATTTAATTTAATGTTCAAGTCTGCTATTCCATAAGTTCAAGTCTGAAGCATTGCAATATTGGGCTCATTTTGTTCGCAATTCGAAGATCTTTTCGCGGGTATTTTTTTATCGGAATGAATCGGTAGATATGTGTTATATATTTGATTAATAAAGTTTATTATAAAAAAAATCATAAATAGTTAAAAGGTGAGGGTAAGTTTTGTAAATTTTCTTTTTAATATATATACATTAAACTTCAACATTTTTTATAAGATCGCGCGTATGTCAGGCGCATTGCAATATTGGGCTCGTTTTGTTCGCAATTCGAAGATATTTCCGCGAGTATTTTTTAATCTGAACGAATCGGTACAAATGTGATATATTTGATAAATAAAGTTTATTATATAAAAAGTCGTAAATAGTTAAAAGTTAAGGGTCCGTTGCGTAAGTTTTTTTATAGTGTGCCAGAATTTTTTTTATGGGCTATAATTAAAACGGATGGGGACCGGTGACTTAATGTGACCTTGGTATACAATCGTTATTGTAACAAAGAATAGTGGGCCGAGTACTTTTTGTCCATATATATTATAGATTTACCATTTGGCGCGAAGCACTTGAGCTCATATTACAGGAAGCCGGTTTGTTGAAAGCTATTTTCTGTGGGTTGGTTTGACGACTCACGGGTGCCTTCGTCGGTCATCCGAGACAAGAAGCAGATGTCAAATCAAGGAAAGAACCCTGTTTAGAAGGGGCTGGTCCGAGGTCGAAGGCCCTGAGAACCACCTCCGCGGGTCAAAGTCAGTGCCATATATGTTAAAAGACATATATGTTGTATATCCATTATATGAGATGAGATGAGGTGAGTCAGGAAGATTATATTTTAGAGAGAGGAAAGTTAAACAGTACGAGAGAGATGTGTGTGTGAGAGAGCTTAAAGCTAGAGTTGGGAAAGTGTTGCTTATATAGGCCTAATATTTTCTCACTTGATCCCCCTGAAGTTAGTTATCAACACCGCCATAAATAGGGGACCCAAAACATGCACTAAACACCAAAATGTTATAAATAAATGAAAGGGAAATGCTCCCCCGACACTTTTTAATTCAACCATGAGACCGCATAAAGTAGCCAATGTTTCCAAGGCCCTTTTATCCCTTGGTTTATTAGACGGATCGGGTTTATCAAACCACATACATCAACATGTACCCCAAGTATAGTATTATTGGTCAACGGTCAATGATGCTATACTTAAGTTGCATACCTCAACGTCGGACGAAGGACTTAAGGAACGACCTTCTTACCAGGGCGTCGTATCGGCGTGTCTTTTGTGCCAAGGTAACAGTTTGTGTTGTTCTTACTCATGCTCTTCGTATGTTTGATTTTAATTTGTAGTCTTACCTGCAATGAATGTTTTTAGAACTGACTAGAAATTTTTACATGTCCGGCGCATGGATATTGACTACGTCGAGTCACATAATAATTTATCCACCAGGGAGCACCATCCGAAGTAGACATCGACAGACATGTCGCTTTTAGCTTGTCAACGGGGTCCCTCGACTGTCCCTGTAAGACTGGTCGGTATCGGCTGTCCTAGATGACCGAGTCTAGGTATCGGTTATCCGAAGGTACGATTTCAGCATTTTGGCTCTTATGTCCCGGAAGACGCACCAGAACGTAAAGTGATGCACACTTTTTAAATCATCCTGTCATTACCCGGGAATGTAGCCTTTCGTTGCATGGTCTTCCATATGTTAATGCAGGGACTATGGAATTCAAGTGGATTTTGAGTACAACGGTAGCACATTTTGTTTATCAGCGGACCGTTATCGTGACTGATACTAGGTCTTGGTCCGCAAAGTGGACAGACACCTTTCTTTGAGAATTGACTACCTCCATGTTCTCCGAGGATGGCCTGCCGTCTCGCGATGGGAGTCACATATATTTTGGCCTTGTGAAATTTATCATGACGCGTGAAGCAGACTTTAACTTTATAGGAGCGACTTTATAATAGTTATAGTTACACATGTCGCCCAACTTGGTGCTTATCATCCTTATTTTTTACTTTGGCCTACCACCAAAATAATTTGTTCATTTAAAATTAGTCCTGCAACATGAAATCATGAAAAGCTTTCGCTTATTCCGTATATGACAATTACAATAATTAATGCATCAATTTTTCGCATCAAATCGCTGATCAATTTATGACATACTCATGGAAGTATCCTCTTCTCGTCATACTGCCCCCAGTTCGGCGGTGCTATTTCTTAGTAGGATCAGCTGAACTTATAATTAAAAATCGTTTCTATTCGCACTTAATTATTAAAAATAACACGGAACTTGCATTAAATGTAGTTACCCAACTTGCTTTTTATTTTTATATATTACATATATGATTTTCCGAAGATACTATAAGTCACAGGTGGTTTTGAGATGTCCGTGCCTACATATGGAGGCAAATACTATTTCCGACTTTTTGAATGTTTAATAATCGTTCTTGTAATTTGTTGCCCATCAACGGGCGTTAATGATGGTGTTGTCCAACGTCGTGAGGGAGATATTTTAGAATTCTACAATGGTCGAATAAGCATGGAAGTCTGGGCAGTGATGACCGGAGGTTCTCACAAGCAACGGACAAGGTAGGAAAACACAAAATACTCAGATCCTCTAGAACCGCAGAGGGTGGTGGTTCTTCATAAATCCGAGTGAAGAAACAAAAACTAAATCGGAGCTCGCGAACCGGTCTAGGTGTCGTTAGGGAACTAAAAATTTTGACCCAAAGCATTGTAACTTTTCGTTCCGAGGTCTGAATGGTTTGAATTTTGTGTGTCACCGTCCGAGGTGGTAGCGAGCAAACGGACCAGGAGCGCTTATTTTGATCTGAATCACTAACATGCGTGTGTCTCAAGTCGTTGGGTGTTTATTTGGTACTTTATAACATACACCTTACATTTTGTTCATCTGGAATTCCTAATTAGGTTCTTTTAAGGCGAAGAGTAGAGATCGTGTAAATGGAGCAAGATGATGAAGCTTAATAACGGGGTAAAAGGTAGGTCAGTGGCCGAAGGTTAATGATTGGTCATTACCGAAGGTCATACCATTCTTGGTTGTACCCGCTAACGCCACTTTTCGAGTTAATAACACGTTTGGTTGGTCGAATCGATTAACCAATAAAAATTTTAGCACATAAAGAATACTTGTAAATCGCTGTTATTTCAAAACAATAGTTTGTTACTTGATCAGTTACGGTCTCTGTTTTTTGTCTTTTAGAAATTTCCGGACAACTATTGCCGGCTCAACCGGAAGGAATGGAAACTGAGGGTAGAAATTTAATTAATTCATATAACAAATCAATGTCCGGGGGTATAAACCTACCAGGAATGGCATTGTCTGTAGATGATTGGCACGGAGATCAATACCGTCGAATGAATGGTGATATCCTTGGTAACTGGAAGTAGTTTATGACTAAACGACGGTTGCTTTTGTTTCTATGAAAGTTCAAGATCACACAAACTCGCAAATCGTAACAATCTAATCAATATTATCTTCAAATATCCTAACTGCTTTTCTCATTAATTACATCAAATATTCATTACCTACACTCAACGTGAACCACGACCTACGACGCCAATCTATCTAATAATGATCCGTTTAAATACTACACAATTAATCTTTGGTTATCAATATTTAGGATCTTATGTCTCAACATATAAAAAAATTAGGTTCATTTAAGAACAACATTTTCACATAAAACCCATTTAAACCAATTATCACAAAAATCACAAAATCAAACAACCGATACTAATTCCACATAAACTGCTCACCTCAGGCGGAGCAACCTTGTCATCCTTCAGCTGCCCACACCCCCAACACCGGAGGCGGAAGCAAGCAGTAATGGCATTAATAATCCTCATCATCCCACATCCCACCCAGACTTGGACAGTCAAAAGGTTGCCGGTAGAGCCCAAAAAAACATGATCATTGTCCACGTTCTATCCTCCTGGTTTCCCCTTTTCCGACACACCCTCGGATGACTTCTTCTTTTTTAAACTCCCAAGTGTAGCAAACACATTTGTACTGTTAATCGATATCCGGTCATCGTTCTTAACTCCTCCTCCTGTCATTTTTCTTCATAACTTTTGATAAAAATATTCGGTTTTTAGTACAAATCAACAAAAGTTAGTGAAGATAGAAAAAATGATTAACGATAATTGATCTCTACAAAAATATCACTGTGTTATCTCTAGGTCATTAGATGCTTTTAAAAGCTTTGACCCCGCACAATACCTCGATGATCTTGTACAAAGGCAAGAGTACTTGATAAGTAAAAGTTTTGCCGTCTATTTGTACCATCTACACCATAATTAAGTTGATCAATATTAAGAGTCTTTGGTGGTATTAGTCCGAAATGATCAAAGCCGAACTCTCATCTGTAATTAATTTACTTAAATGTTTGCAATAAGGAACTCCAAAGCAAATTATAAATGTCATAAAATTGCAATGTTGTAAGGAAATGGGGTTTCTTCTTTCTAAGGACATGGAATTTAAACATCAGGATACAAAAAATCATGACTATTCAAAACTATATTAAAGATGGCTTTTTTTGCTACTACGTTTTAAGAAAAGAATTCCATCTAAAACCATAAAAGACTAACCCCAAATGAAGCTATATTTTTCCCTTCTTGCGATGGAAAAGCCTTATTATGCGTCGCAACACTAATTCTCATTCTTTCATAGAATGTGAAAGTAAATCTCAATATCCTTGCTAATATTTATTTAACAGTTGTCCGTTAAAAAAACAATCTACAACATCCATAACAAATGCCCAATTGATTGGTTTAAGAATTATAGTACCCTTTTGAAGCACCTGCACTTACAAGACGTGTCAAGAATCAAGAATAGACAGAATATATGCATTAAACTATTCTATGTTTGACAAATAGTCACTTAAAAAAGGTTATCCATGATCTGCAAAGTTGCGTTTTTAGCTCCTTGTTTTAAAATTTCTTCACACTCCTACCTCAATGATTGCACAATATAAAAAATTTTAGGAAAGTGCCTTATCTTTATAAACTATGTTTTAATTCACGTGCACGCACAGGTTTGTTACACTAGGTTTTTTTTATAATTTATATACATTTTTATTTTTTTCTAGTTTTATAAGTTTATGAATGTTTAAAGGGTTATTTGTTGTTTTTTTCAAATTATAATAAAAAAAAATTTTTGTTAAATTTATAAGTTTCACTTAACTCTATATTATTTATTTAAAATTATATACGACTGTAAATTTTATTAATGAGTGTTGAAGATGGGATCGGAGGGTGATTAAAGAAAAATTCCAACCAGAATCCGATGTCTTGTGGAATAAGGGATTGACAAAATCATAATCGTATTCCATCCCTACACCTCATCTTAAAAGAGATATGGGCCAATGTCCGGAAGATGTCCATGTCATAAATAATACAATTGATTCGTTTATTGTTTTTATCTATATGATCTTATTAGAAGTATTCTGTTGACAGCTATTGCAACCGAAAATGGTCTATTTTGACCCGTCTTAAATATCTAGTGATGTTGCCCAAACCCTTTTTTTTTTCTGGCCTATCCATCCACCCATATTGCCTTCTATAAATTATTATTTGGTCATGAAAATCTTACTTATTGCTTCAATATAATCCTTTAAAATACAAAATATAAATAATTTTGATATGTTTACCACTATCTCAAAGGTGGAATATTATAAGGAACGAATATCATTAACTTTTCTTCACCATCAACATGAAATCTATACCTTAATTAACAGTTATGCAGCAAAATACGTTCTTTCTTAATGGTAGTTTTCGGCTTACCTGGTTTTCCAATGTGAGAATAACGTATGGATCGATATCTCCTCACAATCTACATGATTTCAAGGTTCAATACGTTCGACTAACGTTGACCTTTATAAAACCTAACAAATTCTACCATACAATTTGCATATATCGAGGATCAATACTAAATAAGTTTTTTTGATGCAAACTGTGATAGTTTATATGGTTTACTATAATATTAATAGGCAATCCCAATCCCCATGAACCACTTATGAGGTTTCGGTCCATGAATGACTAAAAAAAATTAGAACACCAATTAAACCCTAAATCAAACCCTTAATTTTTCCCCAAACTGAAAAAAAGTAAAACAAAAGTTAAAAAACCCTTTTTTAGATATAAACCAAAGATTAGTTAAGCTATAAAGACTAAAAGTTTGAAAAACACACTTACATAACCTATTGAAATCACAATTTTGTATGAGCAAACGAAAACACCTATCCTCTGTCATTCTTTTGATTGATTTGTTTTTTTTACACTATTAAACATTCTTGATCTGTCGAGTTTTCACAAACGCGATTGTTACTTGATGACTTTGATTTTGTTTTGGTAAAATTAGGGTTTCTTGGTCGACTTTTTTTTAATCGAGTGAAATCAAAATTAAAGAGATAATGGAAGGGATTGGATTTTTAAATCTATATTATACAATTTTACTGTATTTTAGTATGGTTTTGTTTTTTTTAAAAATTTTTGTTATTAACCCTTTAGATTATGTTTGATTAGTACCGTTTTTTCCAAGTTTTTATCTTTTATAATTTTGACACATATACTTTTGTACTCAAATTTCAAGAAAAAAACGGATTTAATTTTTTTTTGCTAAATTTAGAAATATTTAAGTTTTTTACCTAAATATTTTTAAAATAATAACAATAATAATAATTCAGTTATTTCCTAATAAAGTATGATTTGATTTCAAAGTCCCCACTTGAGGTTTTGCTTTACTAGATAAAAGATACTAGAAAATATGTTTGTTACTTTGCTACATTTTTATTTGTTTGCAAATGGTTGCAAATGCTTATCGCTTTGCAATTCGGTCTCAAAATTATTACCGTTGCAAATTTATATTGTTGGGAATGTATTCGTTGCAAATTTATATCGTTGAAAATGTATCCGTGGCAAATCTGTTGTTCATAATCTCCTTGCAAATTGTTACAAATTTCTATCGGAGTTTCTTATGTTGAACAAAACAGTTGCAATTAAATTTTTGGTCTGTGTGCAATAGTTGCAACCGAAATTTGCATGGAGCTTTTTGCAGCGGTTAGAAATGGTTGAAACATGACCTTATGCAACAAACTTGCATTCGGAGTTATAACATTGCATTGTAGTGCAAAGGGGCAGATTTGTTATGATTATTTATTTATTTGATTTACACTTTCATCAGTGCACTTGCCATGACCGTAATTAGTAATCTCTACCCTTTATGATTTGGTCTTTTAACTCCCGATATTATACTATTTATACGTAATATCATTTGATGTTGATGGTCCTATATCAGTGGTACTTAATGTGATGTAAGGACAAACAATAACTAGTTTATCTTTTCCCTTTTACATTCTACATTCCTTTGCTTATTATTCGTATTGTGCTACTAGGCCCGTTGTTATACAACACTACGATAGTTATCCTAACCCATTACAAAGTCCTTGTGCCAAGCTCGAGCAACCGACACTCGCTTTGTTCTCACCCCGTCCATTGTCTGAGGCGTAACATCAGCTATCTCTACAGTATTTTATATATTATTACCAACTGTACACTACAAAAAAGAAAGAAAGACTGCTTCGGGGCGACTTTCTCGACCCAAAAAAACAAAAATCAATTCGACATAGGGTATAGGGTCGATTAGGTCGACCCAAAATCGGTTGACAATAAATTTACGTACCCAAAACATTTTGGGCGACATCATTCCTTTGAGACTTGGGTCGACATATGGGGGCCACCACTTTTCAAATGGGGCTCTGTGATCTCATTTTTGGTTGTAGAACAAGGGTTATAAAAAGCTTTGGGTCGAACAAATGTGACCCTAAGTTTTTTTATTTAATAAATGTTTTTTTATAAAATATTTAACTTTTAAAAAAAATATAAATTGGTCGTTTCGGCCGGGGGTCGGTACGGTTTTCGTTTCGGTACAATTATTGTATAAATGGATTATTCATATATATAATATAAATACTTTTTTATAAAATATATAACTTTTAAAATAATAATTAATTGGTTCGTTTCGGGCCGGGTCGGTCCGGTTCCCGTTTCGTATATAATTTATTATATAAAATGATTTTTTTATAAAATATATAAAATTTTTTTATAATATATATAACTTTTTATAAAAAATTTAAGTTGTTAGTTTTTAGGCCGGGTTGGTCCGGTTCCTCGTTTCGTTATAAAATTATTGTATTTATAAAAATGATTTTTTTTTAAAATATATAAAACTTTTTTATATAATATATAAACTTTTAAAAAAATTATTCTAAATTGGTTTCGTTTCGGCCGGGTCGGTTCCCGGTTCCCCGTTTCGTATTATAATTATTTATATAAAATGATTTTTTATAAAAATATTAAAACTTTTTTATAAAATTATATAACTTATTATATATAATTTTTAATTGTTTTAAATATTTATATATAATTTTTAAATGCATTTTATATATGTTTAAACATTTTTTAAACATTTTTATATTTTGGGTCGACATTGTCGACCCAAACTTGTTTTAGTTATAATATTTTTTTTTTCGATATGCTGGGATACATGGAAAATTTTGGCACCTATTTTTGGGTCGACATTTTCATTAAGTCTTTGGGCTCGACATTGTCGACCATTAATATTTAATAAAGTTAATTGTCTTTGAATAAACTATTTCATATATAATTATTTCATATATAATTAATTTTTATAACTTAGGGTCGACATTGTCGACCCTAAATGTCGACCCAAAACTGATTTGTTGACTAGCCACATTTGGTTGAAAAAAGTGGGTCCCATGCCAATATTAGGGTCGTCTTTGTTCGGCACCCTTAATTTTTTTGCGACCCCCAACACCTTCCTTTTCGTTGTAGCTGGGTAGTAGCAGAATCTGGCATTATTAGGATGCTCAAGTCCGCATCACAAGCCACAAGTATAACATCGCCATCTTCATCCGTGTACTTTATATGAAGTCTTGTGTTTTGTAACAAAAACCTTCTAGCCACTTGTTGTTTCAGTTCCAACAGCCCTGAAGAAAACGGAAATTGAAACTTTATCATATCATCTTTATATGTTGCCTTCACTGTCACCATCCTTATATCCTGTGAAACTTTGGCCACATTCTTCTCTGGGGATACAGGAAACATATCAGAACGTGCTTGTGGAGGCGTGGAAAAGGGGTTCAAGGTCTCCATGGAGTCATCTGATTCTTTTGATGAGTTTGAAATCATTGAGGCAAAAGCGCTATGCTTGCCACAAATCCACCACCTTGCTGCAAAGCCATGATGATTACTTGAACACCTCCATCGCTTAACCTTCACCAGTATCAACGAAACGACGTATATGCTAAGATGCTTATACATATTATGACGTGGCTTGGGCCAACTGGGAGTATCTAGCTTACGGTGCGATGCGCTTCATTATAGAGCGGCTAGCTATACAATAAAAACACCAACTCTGCACCTCTCTTTAGTTATCTGCAAAAAGATTTTACAACTCTCTCAAATCAGTACTGGCGTTTTAGGATTTTAGGAATCATATAAATAAGAAGTTTTATACTAGGCAAATAACTTAAAAAAATTGAGCGTTGTATAAAAGTAAGTTTGATACAATAAATGGAAAGTGAAGGTAAACTAATCTATATATAAGCAGGCTATCGTGTTCAAACTTAGGTGGGTGGACGACCAAAACATGGGCATAAACGTGTAGTTGGACAAATTAAATTTAGAATTCACAAAGTTACAAATCTCCTGTGAAATTCATATATAACCTCTGTCCACCTTTTTTCCCACAAACTTGTAAATATATTTAAACACTTGCAACAAGTAAAGATCATTATATTTACGTGTTTGGACTTTGTAAAATCATTCATTATTTCAAATATCTAGCGAAGATCTTTATATTTGTTGTAATTTTAATTTTAGGAGCTTTAGCCAGTCTCTTGAGAGCTTTCCTATCTGCTTTCAAAATTTGTTGGGAGGCCTCCATTGTTACAGACAAGAAAGAAACACTGCGCGTTGCGGCGGGGCTTTTTAATTTTTTTCCCCGAATAATTTTTTTTTTTACGTTTCGGGCGTTTTTTTTTTTGGCGAATGCGTTTTATGGCGGGGCTAATTTTAATATTTTAATTTTTGTATGATTCGGGTGGAAATATTTGCGTTGGAGGGCTATTTTTTTCCCGAATATTTTCTTTTTTTGGGACGGTTTTGTAAATTTTTTTACGGGAATTTTTGTGTAAGAAAATCGTAAATAGTTAAAAGGTGAGGGTCCGTTTTGTATTTTTTTTTACTTTGGGCCAGATTTTAGGCTATTTCTGGGTTTTTTTTTGGCTAATTTTTTCCCGGATATTTCCTTTTTTTGTATGATTCAGGAAAATTTTTTTTGCGTTAGGACGGGTTAATTTTTTCCCGAATATTTTCTTTTTTTGGGACGGTTCGATATCTTTTTTTTTGGATCTCCGATTGATGTAAAAAAAGTTGTTGAAACATAAAAACTTGACGTGTTTTTTTTTGTTAATTTTTTTACGGGATTTTTTGTGTAAGAAAATCGTAAATAGTTAAAAGTTGAGATACCATTTTGTATTTTTTTTTACTTTGGTCCAGATTTCAGGCTAATTTTTGGTTAGTTTTTTTTTTACTTTGGGCCAGATTTTGGGCCACATTTTATGCGAATTTTAGGCTAGTTTGTCGACAAATGTGTATATTAGTAATAATTTTTTTTATATGCCTAATGTGTTGGGCTTCATGTTTAGATTGTTATTTTTTTTGCTATATGGGTTTTTTTTTAATATAATGGGTTGTACGTTTGTGACCATATCAATTATTTTAAAGTTATTAGGTATCGAAGATGTTTCCGCGGGTATTTTTTTTATCTGAATAAATCAGAACTTTTGTAATATTTTTTTCCTCCTACTTTGTGCATACAAATTTAAAAAATATATATATAAAAAAAACCAAAATCAGGCTGGCCCAAAATGGGAGCCCGTTAGTGTAGCAAAGTGGCCCACTGTCAAAACGACAGTGGATTTGTCACTCAATGTGTATATTAGCTCAAAGTGTTAAATCCTCTAACGCGATTGCATTAGATTCACCGTACTTGCTTGTTCTCATTACCGGAACGTTTCAAAGCAGACAACACGGTAAGAGTGAATCAGATAGTTACTATCTTTCTGATTGATTCGTCAATTCATATACTGGACCAAAATTGATATTCAATTGACACAAGTTTGATTCATTTAGAATCTCGCAAGTCACCTACCGCAGAGCTGTTTGATGTTGACTCTGGAAGGATTTCCATTCATCACTGTGAATACTAAAGAGTATCACTCTGAATGTTCTGACAATTATCGTAAGGATAATGCGTAGGACTCTTGTTAACAGCTTGTGAACTTAATGGTGTTCAACAAGTGCTTTATCATGAAATGTGTCCTAATGAGATTTATTTTATTGATATCTTGGCTCTAGACTCTATAAGTGCACTTTTTGTTATTTGGTGATCGGAGGCTGGAGCGGACTGCCACCTTTACAATATCAACGATCGCGGAATGAGAAAGCCGATAGAAACGTGTTGATCTCCGTGAGAAATGAAACAAACTTCTTTTGAGAGAAGTATGAGTAGTTGGGATGGGTTGTGCGTTGCATCACTGGGTCCATGATGACTTGTCTTCAATATAAGAATCATCTTTGTGATTACCGATAGATTATGCATTGACCTGGTTTCTGCCTAAGGTTGGTAGGGGATGGGCTTCTATCTTTTCACCCTTTATCACTTTACAATCTTTTTAAGTCTTAACCCCTTCAATGTTAACCAATGCCGTCCTCATTATCACCTTGTTGGGTTTGTTAAAGTTGATTATCCATGCCTTGGATAAACATTTCTTCCCAATCTCACTTTACTCATTTTTTCAATCATACCTAGGACTTCTACTCTATCTAATGGAGTGTCTGGGTAGTTAGATCCCTCCGGTTCTGCTGGATCATAGACAAAATTCCTGAACCGTAACGCCTTATAACACCGTAAGAAACAATTGGTCGGTCTTTGGTATATCCATAGTAGCCATAAAACCATTTATAATAAATCCAATTCACGTGTTTATGAAATCATTTATTAAACATTTGAGAGTTTTCTTTATCCTCAAAAAACTCACCCTACACATATGCATGGTATTATGAAAGAGTTTTGCACATGCAAGGTTTGGAACTAACTTATAGATTGAAGATCGTATCCGTTATTAATCCATATTGATCACATTTTAATCAGTATTCTCCCCCTCAAAAATGCATACGTGTTTACAATTTTAGACAATTAGTTAATTAAAACAAGTTAATGTTCAGAATTCACATAATGCCTAGCTAAGTCTTGGGTGAACAGGGAGTAGACATGCAAAATGAACTTCATGATTTATTTTTTATACTCCCTCTCAATTATAGTATAGAGTGAAAAACGTTGGGGTGGGTGAGGTTGTAGAGCACATAATTTTGAATAGAATTGAATTTTTCTTTTGGAAAAAAATATCTTAAAAGTTGTATGCTCATAGGAAAATTGTGATGATATATCTTTTTACCTTAATTTTCATTAGACTTGTCTTGAGCATTCAAACTTTGATATGTTATATGACTTTGCTCAAGACCGAGAAGATATGAACTTCCCGTTGTTTAGGATAAATGTACATAAATGAACATTTTCCTTTCTTTAGAGGCCCGAGTCCTAAGCTGACATTTACGTAGAATTCGTATAGAAAATGTGAAAGGACATGTTTTGAAATTATTTGAAACTCTCGCTCGAACTTCATTTATACACCCGTGTTAATATTAATCAACATTTCTGGGTGCGTAAATGTTATCGATTGTTGAGAGACATGTCGGAGAAGATTATTTTTGGTATTTTTGAAATTTTTTGATTTTGTATTTTGCTTTTATAGGTTTTATAATTTTATATTTTCTTTTTCTTGGTTTTATATTTTTGTATTTTGTTTTTCAGATAAATATATATAGAGAAATTACTGTGATTTTGCAAGACGTTCAAGCTCCTGTGGAGATAAACTGCGCATACCAAGGCGACGAACCAAATAATTAAACCTTTCCGGCAGAAGGGCTTTGGTGAAAAGGTCGGCCAATTGGTAATCAGTCTTGACAAAATACAGTTCAATCGTACCCTTTTCCACGTGCTCCTTTATGAAATGGTAGCGGACAGCGATGTGTTTGGTTCTTGAGTGTTGGACCGGGTTGCAGGATATGGCTATGGCTGATTTTGAATCACAATAGATTGGAATCTTATTGAAGTGAAAGCCATAATCCGTTAACTGTGTCCGCATCCAAAGGACTTTGGGTTAACAAACATGCGAAATAAAGACACATTATTCTGCTTTCGGGTTTGCAGCACGTACAGTCTTGTTTTTTCAAGGACCTGCTAACCAACTTTTCGCCTAAAGAATTGAAGCTCAACCTGTCTGAGATTACTCTTGAAGGTGTCCTTACATCCCGCATAATCAGCATATGAAAATACGGTTAGTTCAAAGAAACAGCATCCTCATATACCTAGAGACCCATATTAACTGTTCCCCAATGATAACGAAAAGTTCCTTTTACCTCTTTTGAGGTGCTCTTGGGGTTGCTTAGCCTGAATCATTGGTACCGAGCATATAAACAAGTAGCATGTACAATGTCTGGTCTACTTGACGTAAGATACATTAGGGCACCAATCATGCTATGATATTTCCTTGCATCGACTAGTCCCATTTTGATCTAGGTCAAGCTTATCTTTGATATCCATTGGGAGTACAACGGGATCACTAGTTTCCATTCCATTTTTTTTAATGCATTTATAGCACTAGTTTTTGGACTGGTTTATGAAGAGCCACAGGGAGGATAGGTGTACTGTAAAACAAGGAAAAAACATCATTTCCCCCATCATTGACATTTTAAAGCGGATTTTCATAAGGTCAAAAAATAGTTGGGTATACCTAAGGTGTGTAGAACCAAAGATAATATCATATACATAGACCTGTACCACTAAGATTGTCGTCATCGACAAGGCGCCTTTATAAACAGCATTGGATCAATTGTTCCTTTGAAGAAGTGATTCTGTAAGAGGAATACATTGACAAATTAATGTACCCTACCCTTGGTGCTTTGCTTTAAATCCATATAGTGCCTTCTTTATCTTGTAGAAGACATGGCTGGAGGTCAGCATCTCGTATGAAACCTTGAGGTTGATTACACGTACACGTTCTTTTTTAAGTTCCATCACCCCCCCTCCCAATGCAAGAGGATAAAGCAGTTCATGCAAGAAAGCAGTTTTCACGTCCATTTGAAACACAGTGAACGATTTGTGTGCAGCATATGCCAAAAATATCCTGATGGCTTCCATTCTAGCAACCGAAGCAAAGGATTCTCGAAATCTATTCCTTCCTATTGGCGGTACCCTCTCACAACCGGACGAGTCTTGTTTCGGATAACCGTGTTCTCTTCATCATGCTTGTTTTTGAATAGCCATTTTAACGTAAGGGGATTTATGTTATCCGAAAGAGGAACTAACACCCATACATCAAGCCTTTTGAACTGGAGAAGCTCTTCTTGCATTGATACAATCCATGCAGGGTCGGTCATAGCCTCTTTGACATTTTTCGGTTCCATGGTGCTTATAGTTAATGCATACATGCACATGTCACCATCAGTTTAAAGTTGATTCCTTGTCAAGACTGGTCGTGAGTATTCTCCTATCACTTGTTCCAGAGGGTGATCCTTAGTCCATTGATATTCATGAGGGTATGGTTAGTAAAACATATGCATGTTTGATGGATCCATATATTATGAAGATGATGATTCAACAGCACTTGCGGATGGAGTAGCAAAAGGATTGACAAACCGATTTCCATCGAGCATAGCATTCGGAACATTGTCAGTAACTATTTTGGGTTGGAGTAAAACTTCATTATCTTGTTACTGAACATGTTGTTGTTGTGTTTCGAGCTCATCAACATTTTGTGAAGTGTTTGGAATATTTGTAGCTTGAGAGGATGAATTTGTTGGTGTCGGAGCAGAGTCTGCTATTGTTGTAGATGTCGTTAGGGTCTGAAGAACTTGAGGAGATTGAGCATCCGGAACAGTTCTTGGAGCAGCAGATGGTTGACCACCAATATAATCATCATACATAGCTTCGAACAGTAAATCCAAATCACCTTTAGTTAGTTTTTGAGTTGTTATTGTTGACGGAGCATAAGTAAGATCGAGTCCTGAACTAATTTGTCCAGAAGTCATGCTTTAAAGCCCGAGTTTTGAACTGCTTTGTTCAAAATCCATAGCTGAAAGCTCATCAAATGTCACAATCATTGTCTCCATGATTTTCTTTGTCCTTCGGTTGTAAATTCTGTAAGCACAGGAATTAGCAGAATAACCAATGAAAAGCCAATATCACCTTTTGCATCAAGCTTCCCAATATCTTCACGATCATTCTTGGGATAGCAGAGATCCCCGAATACATGAAGAAAAGAGATATCCAGTTTTCTGCCGTTAATGAGCTCATATGGTGTTTTGTTAAATTGACGGCGAATAATGGAGCGATTTTGAGTGTAGCACACAGTAGCAATCGCTTTAGCCCATAAGAATAACGGAGCACGAGAGAAAATCAACATTGTTCTAGCAGCCTCTACTAATGTCCGGTTTCTTCGTTCCACAACACCATTTTGTTGAGGTGTTCTGACAAAAGACGCTTGGTGAGAGATGCCAACACTATCAAAGTATTCTTTAAGGATTTGATTTTTAAATTCTGTGTCGTTGTCGGTTCTTATGATGATGACACGAGATTAAAGAAGGACAGTGATTCTTTTGAGGAAGGTTTTAATCACTTTTGGTGCTTCATCCTTTGATCTAAGAAAGTGAACCCAAGTGTAACGAGAGTAATCGTCCATAATCACCAAAACATACCGCTTTCCATTTATGCTTGCAATTCTCATTGGACCACACAAATCCATATGAAGAAGGTGTAACCTTTTCTTAGAATTTGGAACATGTTTGGGTAGATGAGATGCTCTTTTGCTTTTTCCTTGCTCACATGAGGGACAAAGTTATTCTTTATGGTATTTGAATTTTGGAAGACCGGTGACAAGATCATTTATGGCAAGGTCATTTATGGTGTTAAAATTGAGATGAAATAAATGTTGATACCATAACCATGACTTGGTAGACGTAGCACGAGCCATGAGGCAAATTGGAGATGCAGAGGCCATTTCATGGAGATTGATGGTGTAAAGGTTTGTTGTACGATTTCCTTTTAACAAATCAACTCCTTCCAGATTTCTAACGAAATAGGTGTTCCTTCTTAACGCGACCTCCAAATCTGAATCACAAAATTGTCCAACCGAGAACAAGTTATGGCCTAAACCCTCAACGAAATAGACCCTGGTGATCAATATATTTCCCCATTTCAGATCACCATAACCTATAATTGCAACAACATGATCATTTCTAAAGCGGACCGTTCCCAAGAACTTCCAGATGAAATTTATGAGAAGCTTCAGATTTCCTGTCATGTGCTTTGAACATCCCAAGTCTACGCACAATAAACAAATTTGAATGACCTGCCAAAGAAAAAGTAGAGTTTGGAAACCATTTTCTTTTAGGTTCATGAGGGTTAGAAGTATATGCATTATCACCATTTGAGCAGTCAGAATGACTCTCAACATTGCTAGGTTCAATTATTTTTCCTGTAAGGTCGAAAATTCTACCAGTTGGTGACCACCTAAGGTAAGTTCTAGGTTTCCTAGGCTTAGGTGAAGCAAGTATTTCTTTGGACCCTACCTTCTTAGGTTTCCAAACGTGTGGCTTTTGTTTTGTTTGATTCTTAGTGTTTGAAACATTTTCCTTTTGATTCATTTTTCTAAAATTCATGTCATTCACATAATTAAGCATACATGTATCATGATTAGCAGTAATTAAGCATTGCTTACACATAGCACAAACAATTTTAGATTTCTCTTTCCGAATAGAAAGCTTAACGTTATTACATTCAGATGACACATGTTTCTTATTCTTAGAAAGCCTTAAATTCCTATGGTGTTCTTCTACTTCAACATCTTTATTCTCGATGCACATACTCTTAGACGTAGAAGGGTCCCTATCATTCTTTGTATTGCTCCTAGGCTGTGGCCTTCTGGTCTTAGCGGTGTTGTCTACTCCTATAGAAGACAAACCATTTGAGTCAGAATTCACATCTTTCTTAGTGATGACATGAGGTTGTGAAACAATGATCGGATTTGTCCTAACGATTTCTCTAACTTTATTGTTAGGCATAAATTTGTCTTCCCTACAAGTCTTATGGGGATCAATCCTAAACATTCCAGGGGTAATCACATTGTCATTTATCATAATTGTAGATTCTTTGGTGATAGGTACCGAGTTTGAGGTGACTGGTTTGGACAAAGCATTTGTCTTATCAACTTTGGGAAGAACCGAGGATTTTGGAAAAGGAGTGACATAATAAAGATTTGGTTTATAAGAAGAAGAATGTGGTTTTCCCAAGATTGATTGCTTTGTAAACAAAGTATTCGCACTCGTACCTTTGATTGTGTCCTTTTGTTCAGAAGCCTTATCAAATAACTGAGCTCTCAACTTAGCATTTTCATAGTTCGTGTCATGTAATTTATCTTGCAAAGAGTCAATTATCGATTTGGTTTGAGTCCGTGTCACAGAGATAGAATCAAACAGGTTTTTGTAAGTTGTCTTAAGATGTTCAATTTCTCTTACATAATTCACAACCTGAAACTCTAATTCCACATTCTCATTTTCAAGTTTCTGAGACAAAGGATCAAGGGTATCTGATACACCTGGAGTATCCTTATATTTACCCTTGAGATCTCCCAACTGAGCTTGCAACCGTTCGATCTTTTGTTGCATGTCATTATAAGCTTTATCGTATGAAATTTTGTCATATTCGCATTCTTCACATTTTTTGTGCCAATTATTCCAAAGTTTAGCATATTCAGTCTCTTTTTTAATGATACGTTTTTCAAAACGTTCTTTCGTACGTTCAAGCTCAGCTTGGAGATTTGATGTATCTACAACAGAATTATTTTGCACAATAGACATAATTTCCTGACTGACAATTGCTCTCAAGAGACGATCGATTTCAAGTTCCAATGTCTTCTGCTTATCAAGAGGTTCATCAGCCTCGTTTGCAAGAGATTTAAAGTCTCAAAAAAATTTAGCTGCTTCTTTCAAAAATTGTATTTCAAAATTTTGAAGTCTAGCATCAACTTGGTTGACGATAGGGTAAATTTCATCTTTTAAAATTTTGTGAATCTCCTGATGAGCAGTAGATGACCAATTGTGTATTTATAAAGTCATTTTATGTTTGACAACACGTTGAAGAGTCACAATGGTGCTTTTTACCTCATTTAGAAATTTCCGAGCAACACTTGAAGTAGTATCATCCGAAAATTCTTCATTTGGTATTGAAAACGATTTTGAAACAGTGGCCGTTTTGGAAGTATTTGTAAAATACGACTCTTCACGAGATTTGGCCATTTGAGAAACAAAAACCCTCGAAACATGATTAATCTTTGTATAATTTGCCGGTTTTATATTTTTGTTTAGTTGTTTCATCTTTAAGCGACTCTCTTGAGCAAGTTCCAGTGTGTCCTCCAAATCATACACAAGGATCATGCTTATCTAATAGAATTTTGCCATCATACAAACTTTTTTATTTCTGCTGAGCTTGCTTGAGATAAGAAGGATTTTGATAACCCAAAGCCATTTTCTGTTCGGTGTGGTAAAACGAGCCTGGCTTAGGTGAAAGCATGTGCATCATTTGAATCGATTGACCCGTTTTAAATAAAATATTATCTAATTCTTTTATTTTATTCTCAAGAAGAATCTGTTTATCAAGAAGCTTGTCTTCACGTATTTTGAAATTAGACTTTAACTTTTTCTTTTCTTCAAGAAGAGAAGAAACAGTTGATTTTTCCTTTGAAAGCTGTTTATTTAAATTTAAAATTTCCTCATTCAAAGCCATTATTTGTTTACCTGAACTTAAGTGAAGTGCATTTATCTTTTTAGTAAGACATTGCTCTTGATAAACAGACTTTTGGTAACATCTTTCAAGTTTTTCGTATTTTTCCTGACTAGTTTCAAAACACTTTTCTTGATTTTTATATCTAGCAAGCCTAGTGGTCAATTCAGCATTTGTTGCTTTTAGATTTTGATTGACCGAGCTAACTTTCTCTACTTCAATTGCCAAATTATTATATAATGAATCATATAAAGCATGTATTTCTTCAACAGTAGCAGGACTTTGTTCTACTGTACCCCCATTTTGTTCCACACTAGGTACATCAGAGATAACATTACTGTCATTCTGTTGAACTTGGTGTGGTTTTGGAATGGGCTCGAGTAGATCAGTATACTGCTCCTCTTGAGTAAACATATTAAATATCTCATCATCCTAGCAATTGTTATAGTTGTGTACCTCAGCTGATCCGTCTGAGTCATAGACGGGAGCTTTGTCAGTCTGAGTACCCGATGTCAATGCTTGCTGCAGGTTTGCCATCAAAATGCAGTTTGCATTGACTTCCTTAATCTCATCTAGATCTCCTGCAGCATCCATGAAATCAAACTCTTCAGCTTGGAGCTGGATTCCTACTTCTTCTTTTTAAGCAATCAACAGCTGAGTCCGAAGATTCGTATCATCCTTTCTCCTTGGTCTGACTGTGCAGTTCCTAGCAAGATGACTCAATCCTCTGTAGTTGTAACACCTTATCTGATTACCATTATTCCTAATAGCATTACCCTCA
Organism: Tanacetum coccineum; assembly: GCA_026074375.1. Lineage (NCBI taxonomy): Eukaryota > Viridiplantae > Streptophyta > Magnoliopsida > Asterales > Asteraceae > Tanacetum > Tanacetum coccineum. The sequence goes on along the minus strand of BQNB010022693.1, from coordinate 530 downwards.
GCCTGTGCTGCTACAACATTACCAATTCTAATTTGATTTGCATTTTGATTAGCAATACCCGGAACAACAATAATCCTATTATAATTTCCAACATTCTAAACATCCAGATTCTGAACTGCATTTTGAACAACCTGATTCTTGACATTCTATACTACATTATACCCATTCTGATTCCTTACGTTCTGCCCAACATACTGTCTAAACTGATTTCCACCATTACATCCAACCATCTGCATTTGTCTGTCTTGACCTATATTCATACCCGGTTGAGCAATCTGCCAGTTATGAGGGTTTGATGAAATTCTCTGGTTGTTGTTGGTTGATGTTGAGTAGTTTAGTTTGAATGCCTTATCCATTAGAATAAGAGCCATGTTCATAGCAGTTGTGGGATCTGAAATATTTTCGGGGTTTGGCATTGGTTGTTGCATGAAGTCCATGTTGAATGATAGTTGTGGGTTATAGTTGTTGTTTGGAAGTGGTTGTTGTATGTAGGTACTTGGTGATGGTTGATCTTGGTGAAACACTGGATA
>BQNB010022692.1:3847-62708 GCA_026074375.1 Tanacetum coccineum | reverse complement strand
CGATTCGTCAGCGTAACATTTTTCAGATTAGACACGTGGAAGGTATTGTGAACTCTGCTCAATTCTTGAGAAAGTTCCAGCCTGTAGGCAACATCCCCAACCCGACTAACACCTTGAAATGTCAGACATGCCTTGGGTTTAACTTGCCACGCTTACTAAATTGTACGACCCCTTTCCAAGGTGAGACCTTGAGCATAACCCTATCCCCAACTTCGAACTCCATCGGCTTACGCTTCAAGTCAGCGTAGCTCTCTTGTCGATCATGTGCAGCTTGAATTCTTTGTCGATCTGAATGATCTTTTCCGCTAAGTGAGCCTTGCCCTCATGGCTCAATATGCGTCACTTGTCGAGGGTGAAATTTTCTGTAAATGGATGCAAATATTGTCAACGGATAGTTTACCAAGAACATAAGTAAAAATATAACTTTGATTAATAGTTTTACGGTGACTACTTCTTAACATAGCATGGTACTTTCCTGAATTATACATAGTTGATCAGGCTATGTATAATTGAGGACCTACAATGCTATGCCAATTTTTGTCAAAATATTATTATGATTTTATAACCTTTGTTAGAATGTCTAGCATGAATAATAAAGAGTCGAAGTAAATTGACGGAATTATCCCAATACATAGTTTTTGATAGATGGTTCTGAAATCATTCTTAGAACGCAACCTAAATTTTGAAAAAGATACAACAAGAATTCCTAAGAGAGATTGAGCCTAAGCGTCGATATCCTCTTCCACGTCATGAAGGTCTTGGTCGGTTTCTCCTCCTCCTAGTGCGTACACCTTTGCATGTTCTTCACTTCCTCCAACTTGATTTCCATTGTTCTGATTTTTCAATCTTGGGCAATCACTCCTATAGTGCCCTTGAATTCCACATTCGTAGCAAGTGACGATCCGTTGATTGTTAGTAGTAGTAGAACTCCAACAATCCCTCGTCAAATGGCCCACTTTCTTGCAGTTCCCGCACTTTGCAGTGCACGGGCCATTGTGGTGAAATTGGCACTTATTACACAATGGGAAGGTTCCAGCATACTCCTTCCTTTCACCCGACCCAACGGTGTAAGCTTGAGCCACATTCTGCCTCTTGGGAAGATTGTTCCTTGAGGTATCATCAGACTTCCTTTTGTTCTCAGCTCGACGTTCAGTGAATGTACGGATCTTTTGATCCATTAATTCAGTGGCAAACTCGATTGCATCTTGCATTGTCTTGGGCCTAGATGCCATCACACTGCCGTGAATCATGTCGGGCAAACCTCCAACATACCTTTCAACCTTGTCAGCCTCTTCAGGAAACATTCTTACACACATCAGAGCAAGTTCCTGAAAACGTTGGTTGTAGGTCACCACATCGGTGCCTTTAACCTTCAATCTTTAGTTGACCTCTGCTTCTCTTATTTTCGCCGCTCGGGGCAGTACTTATCGGTCATTTTCTTCTTTTGAGTTAACCAAGTCATTGCATATGCGTTGTCATGACCAACAGTTGCAACGTGTGAGTTCTACCACGTTAAAGCACTCCCCAAAAGAGTACATGTAGCAAACTTAATCTGGTTCTCTACCGAGTAGTTGCTAATATGATACACCGTTTCCATCCTTTCGAACCACTGCATTAACCCAACCACACCTTCAGTACCCTTAAAGTTTAAGGGTTGACACTTCAAGAAATCCAGGTAAGTGCATTCCCGGATAACCCTTTCATTTCTTCTCACGTTTGAACCTGAATTTTGACTATCATTGCCATTTTGGCTTCTGGCAGCATCACGAGCCGCCAAAGCTTCAGCGACTCCTTGGTCGATCAATGCCTTGAGTTGGGCATCGGTGACAGAGTGGGTGGTGGTTGTTGTAGCAGGTGTTGACCTGGTGGACTTTTTCGGTGCCATTTTCTTCAAAACATAAGAAAATATAATACACGTTAGATTTTATACAATCATAAACGTGACATGTCATACAATCAATGCATACAATGAGGTCACAACACAAGAGAGATATATAGCACAAGTAAGGTCACATAGATATGACAAAACACATCCATTTCATATATAAATTGGAAAATTATACATGAATAGTTTTGATGCACGGAATAAAACACAAAAGGTTCTGAGGCTATGTTAGCTGGGAACAACCCATAACGCTTAACATGCCATACAAACTAGCTAGGAAAGATGACATGAAGCCACTAGGTGCGACTGTCAGCATCCTCTAGGGCACTATGCGGCCCAGGAGCTCTGGCTTGCTGAGCCTGCAGTGCTCCCATCTTGGTCTGCATCTCCTGGAGGGTCTCCGTGACTGAAGCCAACTGCTGCTCCATCCTCCTCCGAGCCCTCTTCTCCTGGCCACAAGTAATCGTATCCATGGCCTCCAGTGTCCTGATCCTACCGCGCACGAGAAGCATTCTTCTGCCTCAGGCTACTCAAACTTGTAATCTAAAGCTATCAATTTCTCGTGATTGGGACACCCCTTGTGATGTTCGCGATTACTCTGATTGCCTCTCCGCGTTGCTGGCCTGTTTTCACCATGGAGGTTGCTGCAGGAAAAACAACTTCAGCAACGGGTATTGGGTGAATCCTGTCCACCTTAATGTCAGTGGTGTCATCTTGACCTTCCCCGGAGAGACCAGCAAGAGCGGACGAAGTAGGTGCGTCCATAACCTGCACAAGCAATAGTTTATATAAGTCATCATTATATGAAACTATGCAAGACACGTGTAGTATGGGAGGCAAACGTGATATAAGATGATGTATGGTAAAATGAATATGCTCTCACAGCAAAGATAAAATATGATATGACGAGATGAAAGACCTCATGGTATGAGTGAATGATGGTATCGTGTAAAGTAATCAATGTTTGATAACGTTTGGGGCATACTAGGTTATAGTATTACCTTGCCATAAGGAATTTGTTTTGTATTTATATATCATTAACTTTATTAAATATTCTGATAGCGTGTGAGTGAAATGAATGTATGACATCTATGTGTGTGTGTGTGATATATATATATTTATATATATATTTTATATATATATATATATATATTATATACTTATATATATTTATATATATATTTATATATATTATATATATATCTTGCCCTAAGAAATGTTCTTGTATTTTTATAAATAACTTCTTATATAAATAATGTAGGTGTGCCGTGAATGAAATGTAAGCACATATATGTGTGTGTTGTGTGTGTATTTATATAATATATTTTAATAATATATTATTTAATATATATATATATATATATATATATATATATATATATATATATATATATATATATATATATATATATATATTTAACATATATATGTATGATATCTATATATACATTTATGTATTATACCAATATACTTATATGTTTATACATATAGTATATGGATTATAAATACACATATCTGTATTTGAATATAATATATCTCTTAAATTATATGTAATTAAAATATATTATATATATATATATACAATATATGTATATTGTTATAATAAGGTATATATATGTATGTATATATATATATGTGTATATATATATATATATATATATATACATATATATATATATACATATATATACATATATATATATACATATATATATATATGTATATATATTTATATATATAGTGTAAGGACCGTTATAGTAATACTCTTACTATAATATGCACCATGTATATGAACGCATCTAGTATGACCCACCCCCCCCACTAATGCAAACAAATAGTGTATGTCCCATGAAAAACCATTGTATGATGCAATGTTTGTCAAAAGCGGCTATAGTCTAGGTAGAATATGCACCCTAGTTCTCTATAGCCTGAGCTCTGATACCAATCTATAACACCTCCAAAATTTGGTCGCAGTGGATTGTGAGTTCTGGGGGCTGTTACTTCATAATACCATTGCATCAGCCTTGAGAGAACGGACACGCTAAATGGATTCGTTTTGAAAAGGATTCTTGAAATAGTTAGACTCCAATGCATACCACGTATGCCAAGCATCTAATTTACCTGAGAAAACATGCTTAAAAGTGTCAACACAAGGTTGGTGAGTTCATAGGTTTATGTAAACGTAAATGCCATAAAATCAACGATTTGTAAAGTATGCATGACCAAATTAATGTCACCAAAAAAGTATCAATCTTAACCAAAAGATTTATAAAGAATGCATGACCAATTTAATGTCACGAAAAATACCAATCTTATCCTAAAGATTTATAAAGTATGCACGACACATTTTATGTCACCAAAAGTACCATTCTTATCCCAAAGATTTATAAAGAATGCATGACCAATTTAATGTCACCAAAAGTACAAATCTTATCCTAAAGATTTATAAAGTATGCACGACTCGTTTTATGTCATCAAAAGTACTAATCTTATCCAAGATGTATAAAATATGCATGACTAGATATTTTAATCCCTAAATTTGCACCAAAAATGTGAGTAATAAATTTAAAACCACAATGTTTCAAAGTACTTAATGCCACTTTATTCAAGGCAACATAAATGTTCATTTTTGTATAAAGAATGATTACGATTACTACTAAGTTCATGAAACCGATGCACTATGTACCCATCGGAGGTGTCCCCTCCAAGAACACTCGGGCAGTAATGAAAACCATATGTACCCATCACAGGTGTCCCCTCCAAGAACACCCGGGCAGTAATGAATATGTACCCCTCGCAGGTGTCCCCTCCAAGAACACCGGGCAGTAATGAATATGTGCCCCTCGCAGGTGTCCCCTCCAAGAACACCGGGCTGTAATGAATATGTGCCTCTCGCAGGTGTCCCCTCCAAGAACACCGGGCAGTAATGAATATGTGCCCCTCGCAGGTGTCCCCTCCAAGAACACCCGGGCATTTACTTGTATTTATCAGTTCAATCCGCTTAAGCTAATCCGTAATCATTTCAAAAGTAAAGTATGTATTTGTGACAAAAAATGAAGTCAAATAATGTATCTCATAGCGAACTATGTAAATGAGTATGCAAACTAGTTTGTAATCAACCATGTAAACGCATTTGCAAACAAGCATGTTCTCACCCCAAAAATATATGTAAAACAAGTAAAACATGGGGCTATAAACTCACCTTAGCAGGTAGTTCCTCGCGAAATGCAAATACACCAAAGTATAGCAAGAAATAACACCGTCAAATACCTAAGTAAATACGGCAAGTCTTAGTCTACATATTTAGGCTAACGACTCTATAATGAATTTCAATGACTTTGAGATTTCAATGTCGTCATGTTATCGATACTTATGTGGCGACGTTTACGTTCAAAAGAATTTGTTTAAGTTGTTGGCTCTCGGAAGGACGTACGATTATATATAACCTATTATATATAAGTATAGTGTTTATTAATAAATATTCATATTTATTAATCGCGTTAATAAATCTCGTTGATTTATTTCGTAAAAATATTCCAAGTATTCTATTTATCAAATAATTAATAAAAATTCTTTATTACATTATTTACCCCTTAACTTCTCAAAGTTACACATTTAGTCCTTCTAGTTTCCAACATTACGCTTATGACCCTTATGCTTGCAAATTATATTTTGAGTCCACTAAGTTTCCCAAAATGTCAAAATCAGTGCTCATACCTTGAAAACAATATATTTACACTTTTAGCCCTAAGGTTTTCACATTTACACCTTTAGTCCTTTAACTTTAGAAAAGTTACATTTTTAGTCCAAACAAGTTCCAAACAGCCCCTTAAGTTTTTAAAATGTCAAATACAGTCCCTAAACTTCTAAAAACAGTAAGTTTACAGTTTTGACCCCCAAGTTTCGATATTGTCACTTTTAGTCCCTTAACTTGTAAAAATCACATTTTAAACCCAATTAAGTTCTAAAAAGTGGCGATAGGTTTCATTAAGCTCCAATAAGCAAAATAAGTTGTTTACTTCTGGAAATAAGCTCGGATGAGCTTATTTGGGCTTATTGGGCTTTTCGGTCCAATAACTAATTTAAAATAGGCTTTTGAGGTCCAATAAGGTGTTTAGCTAGTTTTTCAAGTAGGTTTAGATTCAATTAAGTTACTTAAGTGTAAATAAGCTGTTTTGGCTTATTGGCTTATCCCATAAGCCATAAGCCGTGTAAATGGGCTTTTGAGTCCATTAAAGGTCCGATAGGTATTTTCTAAGTGTATACTTAATCCAATTAGGTCCATAAGCTTCTCATGCTTAAAATAAGTTAAGTTTTCTGTTGGAGCTTATTAGATAAGTTGTTTGGCAGCTTATAGCTTATTGAATAAGCTTCATGAGCTTGTTTGAGCTTTGCGGCCCAAACTTAGCCCGGGTAGGCTTTAAGCCAAGCCCGTGGCTACATAAGCTCGTTAAGCTCCTTCAAGCTTAATGGCTTATCAAATAAGCCATAAGCTTATAAAAATGACTAATGGGCCAGTGGGTTGGGCTCGTGAGCCTGCTATGCCCTCAATGGGCTTAACTGGTCCAACAGTGGCTAAAATGCCACTGTTATTGTTCTATTAACGTGTCCTAAACTCGATAAGCTTTGAGGCTTAAATAAGCTCGTTTAAGCTATGTTTCTTTCATGCAAAATCACATTTAGATACTACGCCGCTTCCTTAACTGAGCCAACTATTTGCATGATAAAGTTTACGTATAGATTTGCGTATATTCGCGTCCCAAATGCCGTGTTTGAACCTCGACTTATATTATGTTTATATCGAATACTTGTTTTTATGTGAAACCGAATAAGCTCATGCTCATTTATATGACTTATTCTTCGTATGAAAACTAGTTTAACGCCACACAAGTTAACATACATGACAAGGGATGGGTCTCGTATGGTTTCACTCATACGAACCCAAACCCATATAAACCTTGCATCATAACACTACTTACAAACATGAAGTATTCTAAGCCCTAGACAACGGAAGTATGCATAATCCATAAGTCCTTACAGTGGGTGAATAAAAGTCGAGTCGAGAAGTCGAGTGCAAAACATCTCATGTTTAACCCTAGCTTCTAAAGTTACTCGAAACCCTAGTGTATTTCTCCCTAACCCGAAACTCTTCGAACCTAGTAGGCGTGCACTTGAGTGTCTTGGTGTGCTTGTATTGGTTTAGTAGGATGGTAAATGTCGAGTGGTGGCGATGTTTGTCTCGGCAGTGAGTAAACCGAAACAAGAAGGAGAACAATGGAGTTTCTGTGGTGGCGTTTAAGAGAGACAAAAGTGAAGAGTTATGACTACAAATCGTCCTTGTGTGTTAACTTGTTAGAAATGAGAGAGAATGTGGTGTTGGTCTCGGTTGTGAGCAAAACGAACCAAGGAAGAAAACAATGGAGTGTTTAGTCAAATGTTTATTGCAAATATAAGCCTTCTGTGGTGGTGGTGTTGTTCTTGTGGTGTTTTGGCTGTGAGGAGTGAATTAAGTGTGTGTTTATAAGCACAATGTAGAAAAGAGCCTCTTATATAGGCAAGACTTTAGTTGGCTAGCTAGTTTCATACCAAGTATAAAACAAGCTCCAAGTAGTGGTTTTGGTTCACTCTTAGTTAGCAAGACATGGTTTTTGATAAACCACCAAGTACCATCCTACATATAATATATTAGTTATAGATGTGGCTTATGATTTGGAAGATCTCAAGATTATATGTAGGTATGTTTTGTCGTGGGTAAGAGAAGCAAAAGACAAGGATTTCTTATGAAATCCTTACTCTTTGGATAAAGGCTTGCACCTTGATTTAAACTTATGTGTATACTTAATGGTTGAATGTATATGGTCACATATTTAGCTTAAGGGGGTTGTATGTTGAGTGTATGCCGAGTTGGCAATGAGCAAGCAAAGATCAATTTATGATTTTTACACAAAGAATAATAAGGCTTATGTACTCCCTCTTAATGACTAAATATTGTACAAGTATTTTAGGATCTTGCTAGTTGTCATGGCACTTAGGCGTGTAGAATTGGTAGAGGGAAAGAGATTTTGAAAATCTTATGGGGATTTTGCAAGTACATATCTTAATGAGAAGATCATGGTACAAGATTTTGCTAGATTGTATAAATTACACAATGGACATTGTGTTTTATTACCATAGCCGGCCTCATAGGATTATTTAATACAAAAATTGTATAGTTTTTATGTTTAGGAGGTAAAAATGAGTATTGGTTTGAGTCTAGGTATTTTCGGAGTGTGTCTAAACGTATTTTATTGCGAAACGTAAGCCCCTTACGTGACCAATAAAAATAACATGCGCAAAGTTTAATTATTATTTTCTTAATAATTATCTAACACTTGCTTGATGTAAACCTTAATTTTTTTGATGACCGTTAGCGTTGAATGATTATTTTTAACTTATGCGATTTAAGTTAAATGTGACGCGTACAAAGTTAAAATAAATAGTGAAAAATAATAGTAGTCGTAAAATGAGCCGAAAATGCAAAATGTTACAGTCTCCACCCGTTAAAAGAGCTTTGTCCTCAAAGCTTAAGGCCTTGTAGTGGATGATGATGCCCGGTTTGTAAAGAGATGAGGGTATTTCTTTCGGAACGAATCTTCACGTTCCCGGGTGAACTCAGGACCTCTCCTCGAGTTCCAGCGATCCTTAACCAGTGGTATCCGGCTTCGCTTTAATCGTTTGGTCTCCCGTTCCATGATTTCAACGGGCTCTTCCACAAACTGGAGCTTATCATCATCGTGGATTCCATCCAACGGCATGACTAACGGTTCGTCAGCGTAACATTTTTCAGATTAGACACGTGGAAGGTATTGTGAACTCTGCTCAATTCTTGAGGAAGTTCCATCCTGTAGGCAACATCCCCAACCCGACTAACACATTGAAATGTCCGACATGCCTCGGGTTCAACTTGCCACGCTTACTAAATCGTACGATCCCTTTCCAAGGTGAGACCTTGAGCATAACCCTATCCCCAACTTCGAACTCCATCGGCTTACGCTTCAAGTTCAGGTAGCTCACCTTGGACTATCATAGTGCAAGCTTAGAATTCCCTTTGGTCAATCTGAATGATCTTTTCCGCTAAGTGAGCCTTGCCCTCGTGGCTCAATATGCTTCACTTGTCGAGGGTGAAATTTTCTGTAAATGGATGCAAATATTGTCAACGGGTAGTTTACCAAGAACATAAGTAAAAATATAACTTTGATTAATAGTTTTACGGTGACTACTTCTTAAAATAGCATGGTACTTTCCTGAATTATACATAGTTGATCAGGCTATTTATAATTGAGGACCTACGATGCTATGCCAATTTTTGTCAAAATATTATTATGATTTTATAACCTTTGTTAGAATGTCTAGCATGAATAATTAAAGAGTCGAAGTAAATTGACGGAATTATCCCAAATCATAGTTTTTGATAGATGGTTCTGAAATCATTCTTAGAACGCAACCTAAATTTTGAAAAAGATACAACGAGAATTCCTAAGAGAGATTGAGCCTAAGCGTCGATATCCTCTTCCACGTCGTGAAGGTCTTGGTCGGTTTCTCCTCCTCCTAGTGCGTACACCTTTGCATGTTCTTCACTTCCTCCAGCTTGATTTACATTGTTCTGATTTTTAAATCTTGGGCAATCACTCCTATAGTGCCCTTGAAATCCACATTCGTAACAATGTGAAGACGATCCGTTGATTGTTAGTAGTAGTAGAACTCCAACAATCCCTCGTCAAATGGCGGCACCTTTATTGCATATCCCAACCCCGCAACTTTGGCAAGTGCACGGGCCATTATGTGTGACTGGTCACTTATTACACAATGGGAAGGTTCCAGCATACTCCTTCCTTTCACCCGACCCGGCGGTGTAAGCTTGAGCCACATTCTGCCTCTTGGGAAGATTGTTCCTTGAGGTATCATCAGACTTCCTTTTGTTCTCAGCTCGACGTTTAGTGAATTACGTGATCTTTTGATCCATTAATTCAGTGGCAAACTCGATTGCATCTTGCATTGTCTTGGGCCTAGATGCCATCACACTGCCGTGAATCATGTCGGGTAAACCTCCAACATACCTTTCAGCCTTGTCAGCCTCTTCAGGAAACATTCTTACACACATCAGAGCAAGTTCCTAAAAACATTGGTTGTAGGTCATCACATCGGTGCCTTTAACCTTCAATTCCCATAGTTTGACCTCCAGCTTCCTCATTTTGCCTCTCAGGCAGTACTTATCGGTCATTTTCTTCTTCTGAGTTAACCAAGTCATTGCATATGCGTTGTCATGACTAACAGTTGCAACGTGTGAGTTCCACCACGTTAAAGCACTCCCCAAAAGATTACATGTAGCAAACTTAATATGGTTCTCTACCGAGTAGTTGCTAATACGATACACCGTTTCCATCCTTTCAAACCACTGCATTAACCCAACCACACCTTCAGTACCCTTAAAGTTTAAGGGTTGACACTTCAAGAAATCCAGGTAAGAGAAGCATTCCACCCCGAAAACCCTTTCATTTATTCCACGTTTTGAACCTGATGTTTTTGACTATCATTGCCATTCGGCTTCTGGCAGCAACATAGCCGCCAAAGCTTCAGCGACCCTTGGTCGATCAATTCCTATGAGTTGGGCATCGGTGACAGAGTGGGTGGTGGTTGTTGTAGCAGGTGTTGACCTGGTGGACTTTTTCGGTGCCATTTTCTTCAAAACACAAGAAAATATAATACACGTTAGATTTTATACAATCATAAACGTGACATGTCATACAATCAATGCATACAATGAGGTCACAACACAAGAGAGATATATAGCACAAGTAAGGTCACATAGATATGACAAAACACATCCATTTCATATATAAATTGGAGAATTATACATGAATAGTTTTGATGCACTGAATAAAACACAAAAGGTTCTGAGGCTATGTTAGCTGGGAACAACCCATAACGCTTAACATGCCATACAAACTAGCTAGGAAAGATGACATGAAGTCACTAGGTGCGACTGTCAGCATCCTCTGGGGAACTATGCGGCCCAGGAGCTCTGGCTTGCTGAGCCTGGAGTGCTCCCATCTTGGTCTGCATCTCCCGGAGGGTCTCCGTGACTGAAGCCAACTGCTGCTCCATCCTCCTCCGAGCCCTCTTCTCCTGGCCACAAGTAATCGTATCCATGGCCTCCAGTGTCCTGATCCTACCGCGCAGAGAAGCATTCTCTGCCTCGGCTATCTCAACTCTGAATCTCAAGGCCATCATTTCCTCGTTGATGGACACCCCTTGCAGATGTTCGCGAATACCTCTGATTGCCTCTCCATGCCTGGCCAGTGTCGCCATGACGGTTGCTGCAAGAAAAACAACTTCAGCAACGGGTACTGGGTGAATCCTGTCCACCCTAATGTCAGTGGTGTCATCTTGACCTTCCTCGGAGAGACCAGCAAGAGCGGGCAAAGTAGGTGCGTCCATAACCTGCACAAGCAATAGTTTATATAAGTCATCGTTATATGAAACCATGCAAGACACGTGCAGTATGGGAGGCAAACGTGATATAAGATGATGTATGGTAAAATGAATATGCTCTCACAGCAAAGATGAAATATGATATGACGAGATGAAAGACCTCATGGTATGAGTGAATGATGGTATCGTGTAAAGTAATCAATTGTTAAAGATAACGTTTTGGAGTCATACTAGGTTTATAGTATTAACCTTGCTCTATAAGAAATGTACTTGTATTTTATATAAATTACTCTTATAATATAAAATAATCGTAGCGGTTGCGTGAATGAATGGTAAGCACATCTATTGGTGTGTATATATATATATATATATATATATATAGATATATATATATATATATATATATATATATATATATATATATATATATATATATATATATATATATACACACACACATATATATATATATATATATATATATATATATATATATATATATATATATATATATATATATATATATATATATATATATATATATATATATATATATATATATATATCATACATATATAGATATATATATATATATATATATATATAAATATTTACATACTTAATAAATTATATATATATAAGACCTTTATAGTTATACACTTACTAACTGAGTAATATTAACAGGTAACTAAAATGAATCATGTAAGCATCTAGTATGCCCACTAATGCAAACAAATAGTGTATGTCCCATGAAAAACCATTGTATGATGCAATGTTTGTCAAAAGCGGCTATAGTGTCAAGGTAAATATGCAATATTATATATACATAATATATATATATATATATTAATATATGTATACATATTATAATATAGTATATAAAAAAAGACCTTTAATAGTAATACACTTACTATAAATATGAACACTTATAAAATCAAGTAAGCATCTATATCCCACTAATGCAAACAATAGTGGTATGTCCCATGAAAAACCTTGTATGATGCATTGTTAGTCAAAAGCGCTAATAGTCTAGGTAGAAGAGAATATGCACCCCTATTCTCTATAGTCCTAAGCTCTGTACTAATCTGTAAATTGGGTCGCTAGCGGAATGTGAGTTTCCTGGTTGCTGTTACATCATAATAACCATTGCAACAGCCTTGAGAGAACACCTCTAACTGAGATCAATTTTGAAAAGGATCCTGAAATAATTTCAGACTTCAATGCAATACACTATGGCCAAGCATCTAATTTACTTAAAAAAACCCAACTTAAAAGTGTCAACAAACGAGGTTGGTGAGTTCAAAGGTTTATGTAAATGTAAATCCCAAAAATCAGCGATTTGTAAAGTATGCATGACCAAATTAATGTCACCAAAAAAATTATCAATCTTAACTCAAAGATTTATAAAGAATGCATGACCAATTTAATGTCACCAAAAATACCAATCTTATCCCAAAGATTTATAAAGAATGCATGACCAATTTAATGTCACCTATATATACCAAATCCTTATCCCAAGATTATAAAGTATGCACGACACATTTTATTGTCCCAAAGTACCAATCTTATCCCAAAGAATTATAAAGAAAGCATGAACCAATATAAAAGTCGACCAAAAGTACAAACTTATCATAAGATTTATAAAGTATGCACGACTCGTTTTATGTCATCAAAAGTACTAATCTTATCCCAAAGATTTATAAAATATGCATGACTATTTCAATCCCTAAATAGTCACCAAAATGTGAGTATAAATCTTGAAACCACAATGTTTCAAAGTACTTATTGCCACTTTATTCAAGGCAACGTAAATGTTCATTTTTGTATAAAGAATGATTACGATTACTACTAAGTTCATGAAACCGATGCACTATGTGAACCCATACGGGAGGTGTCCCCTCCAAGTAACACTCGTCAGTTAATGAAAACCATATGTACCCATCACAGGTGTCCCCTCCAAGAACACCCGAGCAGTAATGAATATGTACCCCTCGCAGGTGTCCCCTCTAAGAACACCAGGCAGTAATGAATATGTGCCCCTCGCAGGTGTCCCCTCCAAGAACACCGGGCTGTAATGAATATGTGCCCCTCGCAGGTGTCCCCAAGAACACCGGGCAGTAATGAATATGTGCCCCTCGCAGGAGTTCCCTCCAAGAACACCCGAGCATTTACTTGTAGTTATCAATTCAATCAGCTTAAGCTAATCTGTAATCATTTCAAAAGTAAAGTATGTATTTGTGACCAAAAATGAAGTCAAATAATGTATCTCATAGCGAACTATGTAAATGAGTATGCAAACCAATTTGTAATCAACCATGTAAACGCATTTGCAAACAAGCATGTTCTCACCCCAAAAATATATGTAAAACAAGTAAAACATGGGGCTATAAACTCACCTTAGCAGGTAGTTCCTCGCGAAATGCAAATACACCAAAGTATAGCAAGAAATACCAAACAACCGTCAAATACCTATGTAAATACTGCAAGGTCCTTAGTCCTACATATTCAGCTAACGACACTATAATTAATTATAAAATAACTTTGAGATTTCAATGTCGTCATGTTATCGATACTTATGTGGCGACGTTTACGTTCAAAAGAATTTTTTTAAGTTGTTGGCTCTCGGAAGGACGTACGATTATATATAACCTATTATATATAAGTATAGTGTTTATTAATAAATATTCATATTTAATAATCGCGTTACAAAAAACTCCGTTAGAAATTATTTTGTAAAATATATTTCCAAGGTATACTATTTATCAAAATAAATAATAAAAAATTCTTATTACACATTAATTACCCCCCTTAACTTCTCAAGTATACACATTAGTCCTTCTAGTTTCCAACCTATTGCATATGATCCTTACTATCCAAATTATATTTCGAGTCCACTAAGTTTCCCAAAATGTCAAAATCAGTGCCCATACATTGAAAACAATATATTTACACTTTTAGCCCTAAGGTTTTCACATTTACACCTTTAGTCCTTTAACTTTAGAAAAGTTACATTTTTAGTCCAAACAAGTTCCAAACAGCCCCTTAAGTTTTTAAAATGTCAAAAAACAGCCCTAACTTCTAAAAATATTAAAGTTTATAAGTATTGACCCCTAAGTTTTGATATTGTCACTTTAGTCTCTTATCTTGTAAAAATCTGCATTTGTAAACCCCATTATTACAAAAGAAGTGGCGATAGGTTTCATTAAAGCTCCCAATAAGTAAAATAAGCGTTTACTTCTGGGAAAAAGCCAGATTAGCATAATTGGGCATTAATTGGAGCTTTTTGGTCCAATAACATAATTTGAAATAGTCCTTTGGAGTCCAAATAAGTGTTTAGCTAGTTTTTCAAGTAGTTGTAAATTCCAAATTAATTTACTTAAGTGAACGTAAGTTTTTTGGCTTATTGGCTTATCCCATAAGCCATAAGCTGTGTAAATGGGCTTTTGAGTTCATTAAAGGTCTGATAGGTATTTTCTAAGTGTATACTTAATCCAATTAGGTCCATAAGCTTCTCATGCTTAAAATAAGTTAAGTTTTCTATTGGAGCTTATTAGATAAGCTGTTTGGTAGCTTATAGCTTATTGAATAAGCTTCATGAGCTTGTTTTTAGCTATTGCGTCCCAAACTAAAACTCTTAGCCCTTGTAGGCCTTTAAGCAAGCACGTGGCTACATAAGCTCGTAAGCTCCTCAAAGCTTAATGGCTTATCAAATAAGCCATAAGCTTATAAAAATGACTAATGGGCCAGTGGGTTGGGCTCGTGAGCCTGCTATGCCCTCAATGGGCTTAACTGGTCCAACAGTGGCTAAGATACCACTGTTATTGTTCTATTAACGTGTCCTAAACTCGATAAGCTTTGAGGCTTAAATAAGCTTGTTTAAGCTATGTTTCTTTCATGCAAAATCACATTTAGATACTACGCCGAGCCTACAATTTGCATGATAAAGTTTGCGTATAGATTTGCATATATTCGCGTCCCAAATGCCGTGTTTGAACCTCGACTTATATTATGTTTATATCGAATACTTGTTTTTATGTGAAACCGAATAAGCTCATGCTCATTTATATGACTTATTCTTCGTATGAAAACTAGTTTAACGCCACACAAGTTAACATACATGACAAGGGATGGGTCTCGTATGGTTTCACTCATACGAACCCGAACCCATATAAACCTTGCATCACAACACTACTTACAAACATGAAGTATTCTAAGCCCTAGACAATGGAAGTACGCATAAGCCATAAGTCCTTACAGTGGGTGAATAAAAGTCGAGTCGAGAAGTCGAGTGCAAAACGTCTCGTGTTTAACCCTAGCTTCCAAAGTTACTCGAAACCCTAGTGTATTTTTCCCTAACCCGAAACTCTTCGAACCTAGTAGGCGTGCACTTGAGTGTCTTGGTGTGCTTGTATGCGGTTTGTGACCCGAATAAGAAGAGAGTGTATATGTTGAACTCGTTTAAGTGTTTGTGTTTTGTAAGAGTGTAAAATGGTGAATATGTGTGTGTATTTATAGGCAAATACTTAGTTACATATTCCTAGTCACACAAACCAAACCAAAACCGGCAACTTGTTAGAAATGAGAGAGAATGTGGTGTTGGTGTCGGTTGTGAGCAAAACAAACCAAGGAAGAAAACAATGGAGTGTTTAGTTAAATGTTTATTGCAAATATAAGCCTTCTGTGGTGGTGGTGTTGTTCTTGTGGTGTTTTGGCTGTGATGAGTGAACAACAAGAGTGAATTAAGTGTGTGTGTTTATAAGCACAATGTAAAGAAGAGCCTCTTATATAGGCAAGACTTTAGTTGGCTAGCTAGTTTCATACCAAGTATAAAACAAGCTCCAAGTAGTGGTTTTGGTTCACTCTTAGTTAGCAAGACATGGTTTTTGATAAACCACCAAGTACCATCCTACATATAATATATTAGTTATAGATGTGGCTTATGATTTGGAAGATCTCAAGATTATATGTAGGTATGTTTTGTCGTGGGTAGGAGAAGCAAAAGACAAGGATTTCTTATGAAATCCTTACTCTTTGGATAAAGGCTTGCACCTTGATTTAAACTTATGTGTATACTTAATGGTTGAATGTATATGGTCACATATTTAGCTTAAGGGGGTTGTATGTTGAGTGTATGCCGAGTTGGCAATGAGCAAGCAAAGATGAATTTATGATTTTTACACAAAGAATAATAAGGCTTATGTACTCCCTCTTAATGACTAAATATTGTATAAGTATTTTAGGATCTTGCTAGTTGTCATGGCACTTAGGCATGTAGAATTGGTAGAGGGAAAGAGATTTTGAAAATCTTATGGGGATTTTGCAAGTACATATCTTAATGAGAAGATCATGGTACAAGATTTTGCTAGATTGTATAAATTACACAATGGACATTGTGTTTTATTACCATAGCCGGCCTCATAGGCTTATTTAACACAAAAATTGTATAGTTTTTATGTTTAGGGGGTAAAAGTGAGTATTGGTTTGAGTCTAGGTAAGTCTAGGTATTTTCGGAGTGTGTCTAAACGTATTTTATTGCGAAACGTAAGCCCCTTACGTGACCAATAAAAATAACATGCGCAAAGTTTAATTATTATTTTCTTAATAATTATCTAACACTTGCTTGATGTAAACCTTAATTTTTTTGATGACCGTTAGCGTTGAATGATTATTTTTAACTTATGCGATTTAACTTACGCGGTTTAAGTTAAATGTGACGCGTACAAAGTTAAAATAAATAGTGAAAAATAATAGTAGTCGTAAAATGAGCCGAAAATACGAAATGTTACAACTACTACCAATCGGGTACACTGCCCGTTAAAGTGTTGTTTTTGGTTGAGTCGGAAAAATATAAATTTAAAACTTGAAATAATAAAATATACACCACACAACGACATTAAGTTTTTGGCGCCGTTGCCAGGGAGTAAAAATTAATCTTGATTTTTATTTTGATATTTTGGTTTTTAACATTAGATTAGATCTAACCCTTAGGATTAGTGTAATTTAGAGTAGTTTAAATTATTGCTTGTTTGTTTATTCTATACGGCGTATTCAGTTCACTGAATACGACGTATTGGTTATTTAATAGTTTTTCTAGCAAGATTATTTCAGGATGGACGATCCAAACCTTACTATGGAAGAATACATCAGGCTCGAGGAAGAAAAAGCTCATAAACGCGGAAAAGTGTTTAATTGGCAAACTGCTACATATGGAAAGATCAGGGTTGATGACGATCTTCACAACCTTAGCTCTGTGGAAGCTGAATTCCCAGCTATAGTCATTAACGATGCAGTTGTAACTCAGGATGAACTTCAGTGCAAATCTCAAGTAAGTACCCTGTTAACGATGAAATCGACTTTAGAATATCATTTGACGAATCCGATGATGAAGATTACACAATACTTTTCGACAAAAACCCGTTTTCTTATAAAATGATTTCTGTCAACGATTTGAAAACAGATTCGGAAAACGATTATGAAAAAGTCATGCCTTCAATTCCATCACCTGAGCCTGCAATCAGTTGTTTTGATGATTTATACTTCTTTACTGATTTTGAGAACGAATTTCCAGCGATTGTTTACAATGATGCTCAAACTTCTAAATCAGATTTATTAACTGAACCAATTTTAAACCCCTAACATATCGATGAATTTGATTTAAATGATAAAACATCATTGTCTGAATATGACGAGGAGGAACAAAATGTTTTGTACTTTAATGATTTATTCCCCTTCAACATTATTCGTCCTGATAATTTAAAATCTAAAAAAGACAATGATGACAGTAAAATCGATATAATACTGTCTTTTGAGGATAACGAATATACACATGGGTTAACTACGGTTTTTGAAACAAGTCACGATAAAAACACTAAAAATTTCAGAACGGGAAATTTTGTCATAAACCTAAATTTAAGAATCGTGATTTGGATACATTACGCAAACGGAATGCTGTTCTTTCTCATTAAGAATTTATGTGCACCGTTTGGCATTCCGTTCGACCCTAAATGGTATTATAAGGATGGCGTTTGTGCAATAATGTTGTGGAGGCCAAGGTATGTTTTCTTTGCTTTACTTTTGGAAAGTTGGTCTCCAAGGTTGGATATGGCGTATTAGGATAAAACCTATATGGCGTATCCACTCCTTTTTACACGCGTTGACTAAAGTCAACAAAATTCACCTTTACGGCGTATTTACCATCTCAATACGGCGTATTGAGTTTGGATATAAAACCCAACTCAATACGCCGGATCTAATTTTACCACACACTTTCACTCTACACACACTAAATTTTTACCGAACTAAATCTTGGAAATCGTTTGTCATCGTTATCGTACACTCTTTTATCTTGATCCTTTGGTATGTCTCTCACCCCTTTTCTTTTCTTTCGATTTGAATTTTTGATCCAAAATTAGGGTTAGGTTTTGGTTTTAGGATTAGGAGATATATATTTGTTGAAAGCCTTTTGTTTCCTTCCCCCTGAATAGATGTTTAAAAGATTGGGTTTTAATGGTTAAAATGGGTAAAATGGGGGAAACCCTGTTCGTTTTTATAATCGCAGATCAATACGGCGTATCCACCAGCTTGGATACGGCGTATTGATCACTTTTTACCCAATTTTAATAACACTAATACGGCATATTCATTAAGTTGAATACGGCGTATCGAGAAAATTAGGATCTTGAATTCACAGACTCATACGCCGTATTAACCAAAAATCAATACGGCGTATTGACTTAATGATCCCTATACGGCATACTCCTTAATTTGATATGCCGTATCCACTCTCTGAAACAGAATGATTAAATTTCTATACTCTTGTGCTTTCCTCGATTGATTTTGCAGATATGGCTCTTCCACCAAGTGAGCAGAGACACAGGTTTCTTAGATATGAGGGTTTGGAGTACCCCGATACTGATATTGTCGATTTTTAGGGGAGATTAGCCAAGATTCATAGGAGAGAGGTGCATAGGGTACCGGTATTTAATTTTGGGGGATTGTCGGATTTGATGGCCGAGGGACTGAGTGGTAGGATGTTGATGGAGCACCGTGATGAGGCCAGTGTTAGTATATTCATCACCAGGGATTGGAGGAGGATGTTTGACATTAGAGGACCGTTGGTTTACGAGCTTATTCTGGAGTTCTTTAGTACGTTTAGGTTTGGCCAGGCTATACTTGATTTGGATACGCCTGGGACTTTACAGTTTTAGTTAGGTGAAGCTAGGAGGTGTATGAGCTGGAGGCAGTTCTTCTTAGCCTTAGGATTACACACGAAGGAGGAGATGCAGACGGCTGGGTTTGGTGTTTACTGGGCCAAGAGCACTAGACAGATTCCCGACAAGGGGGATCTGAGGGATTACTGGATGAGGATCTCATCTGCTAGAGATTTCCTTGGCACAGCCCCATCATAAACTTTAATCAGAGATCTGATTCTTAGGTTGTGCCATCGGTTGATAGCTTGTAGTATTGCTGGGAGGAGTCAGGCATGTGAGAAGGTGACCGTGACGGATTTATTTTATCTGAGAGGGATGGACGTTGGCTCGGTCAATGTTCCTTATTTGTTAGCTAGGTATTTGAGGTTGTTTGCTGCTGGGAGGAAGAGCGGGGCGCATATTTCTGGTGGGCAGTTTGTTGCTAGATTAGCTGAGCATTTTGGGCTTCTGACTACAGAGATACTGGGAGAATTGACTGTTATTACCCCTGAGCTTCCAGTGATTGACATGGCAGAGTTGGTTAGGCTGCAGATTTATGTTGAGCTTGACGATACTTGGGCCTGAGTAGCCATGGCACCAGAGAGGCAGCACGTTGCTGCGGCTGGTGCCCCTGAAGTCGTTGAGGATGGTGGTCAGGCTGATCCGGCACCCGAGCAGGCACCTCAGCAGCCACCTCCACCACCACCAGCTCACGCCAGGACCATGCCTCAGAGGATGGCCAGATTAGACGATGACGTGCACAAGATACGTCGGGGATTGACAGAGCAGTGAGAGGTGATTAACGCGATGGCTCATGATTTTTCTAGGTTTAGTACATGGGTTACCACTGGCTTAGGACGGATGATGGACAGGGCAGGAGTTGCCTATACGCCATATGCTCAGACCCATGTATCATACCAGAGGCACGTCAGACAGAGGACTGGCGAGGCCAGCACCTCCGCAGCACAGCATGACCCGCAGCAACCTGACCCATGATCCCTCTTATCCTTACCTTTTATCTATCTGTACATTTGTTATTATTATTCATATCTTGATATATCTAACACTAAAACATGTTCTAACATTTTGTATATTTATGTAATGATGTAACGTTTTGATTTGTTTGTGCATGATAGAACAAAGCCTGGCAGTAAGTTCAGCAACATAGTTCATATAACGAAACCAAGCAGGATATTAACAACAAATACAAGAATGAGCAACGTAAAAAGGAAGCTGAAGAAAAGTCTAATTTAAAGACTTCGCTGTAAACAAAAGTGCTTCCCGGAAGACAACCCGGAATATTATTTAATTTTGTTATCGAGTATGTCTTCCCAGACTTCAATACGGCGTATCCGTTCTACCCCATACGACGTATTGATTGTCTGGACGTTATCAGTCTTTACTTTTTATGCACATTAAAAATATTATTGTCAGCTCTGCGAATATGCCGTATTTAATTATTTGATACTCCGTATCCATAGACTGACCCGTATTTAGTTTCTTTTAGTTTAGTTTAAATTAACTGTAGGTACCAAGATAGGAATGCAACTATTTTTCCTATATTTTACGCAGGAACTCATGAAGGAAATATCGACGAATATTGGTGGAGAATTTACGAATCTGGAAATCTTGAAGTGTTGGAGTCTTGAAACCTCAAGACGGTTGTTCAACATAAAATCTTGCTCATAAACGAAAATTGGAGAATCTACCAAGCAAAAATCAGGGGAGTTTCTCATTCAAATTCTTTTTAAATTCCCGTATTTAATGTTTTATATATACAACGAGGACGTTGTATAATTCAAGTGGGGGGATGGAATTAGAATGAATTAGAATAATTACTTGTCTATAATTTTCACAATAAAAAGCTTAAATTATGCTCAAATTTAAAAAAATTTCAAGCATACTTTTGTGAAATTACATGTTACATAACCCACACACAATAACCCTTGTTACTATTCGTGAGGATTTAACTTTCCATTTCCAAAATTTTTCCATATGCATAAAAATTGTAGTTGTGCCGGTGATGTGTAGACTTTAGAACTTGGCTTGGGTATATTAATCCGAAGCACAATAATGGTTTATTATGGGTTTAATTGGTAGTTACTTGTTTAAATTGTAAATCTTAGGATTAAAAACCAAATCGCTATTACATGTTGTTTATTTACTATCTCCAACGGTTGTTAAATCTCCCCGTTAAATCGCTCCTTCCTCTCTCATCTTTTAGAGTGATGATTCATCTAGATAACTCGTAGAGCCAATACTTTAGGAATTTTCACCATCTCATTTGGTTTCGTACACCCCATTACATCTTAACCTTACCCCATGGTAGATTAAAGTTTTAATTTTATAGTTGCTAGTTGTTAAAGTTGTAAAGTTTGTATTTGCCCAGTCTTGTTGGTCCATTTTCTATCTTTGTGTGGTTCGGAAATTTGCCCCATTGCAAATGGGGTGGAACATGTATATTAGTAGTCAAAGCTCATGTGATTTACTACCGTCATAATTATTGGTGAAACCGAAGAACAAAGAAATTACCGAAGGAATTATCCGGAATTATTATGATGGTGAAGATGGTGAAACTACACCAAGATTTGAAGAATAGTTAGCAAAAAAAGGAAATAAAAATGAGAAAAAAATATAAAAAAAGAGAGAAAGAAAGTTTGAAGATAATATTTGCAAAAAAGCATTACGAAAGGAATTTACGATTTAGGATCATTTATTAGTTGTTACATCTAAAATAACGATGTAGAGTATTGTACAAAGTGGAAGATATATCCAATTTCCTTGTTTATAAGTATGAAAAGTTTTAGGAGAGATTGGAAGTTGTTGTTATCGGGATACGCCAACTTAGGTTGTTGTTTTTGATATTTTAATCAAGACGTTTGTAATAAGGTCGGGTCTTTATCATAATAACTGTCCAGGGAAATAAGTGTCTAGCAAACTTGTATCTGTTGATCCTTTTGAACAGATCCTTGCTTATACTTGTTTTAAAGCTTAGTTGGGCTTGGATAAATACAAACAATATTAGTAGAAACTAATATTGTAATTACTTTCAAAACTATGCGAAATTTAGATTGTAATACTATAGGAAGAACAACTGATCAGTCGAAAACAAGATCTACTTGCTAAAACTTTCAATAGTATTTAAACTCTCAATCAAAGTTACTGATATAAATATTGATACTATGAATACACTAACTATATTTGTATGAAACTAATAAAACTTCATATTCTAGATCAATGCGTAGGGGTTCCTTTATATACCACCAAGGAAACACTATTGTGGCTTACAAAGAGCGTTTACGTGTTAATGCTATACTAATTCCTAATATATCTAATGCATTTCTATAAGCTATGTACTAACTATTGTCAACTAACAGTACTAACTATTATTGACTCTACATCTATAATAAACTGGACAGCTAGTACGAACATTTTGTTACTGGTGAGTACTAATTTAAACTAGCAGTTATAACTTTAGTTCTGGCAGTTTTCAACTAGTACTAAGTCTTCTCGTGCCTCCAAGTACGAAGTTGAACCAGTGAGAACTGCTTATAGAAGCCCTTTTTCCTCAACAATCCTCCCCATCTAAAACTTGTTAGATTTACTCCTTTAAATCATTCAAAGTTTCTGAATTAAACCTTCTATGTAGAGAGGATGCTTCCAAACACTTTACTGTCTTGGTCTATTTGCTAGTATGAAGATTTTCTTTAAACGTTCATTTGCCATCTCTGAATATTGATCCACTTGCAGCTTGTTACACAACATCAAAGTCTAATCAATCTTCAGGCAGTGGATAATATTTCTCAACAAACATGAGATATCATTGTCTCTGTACTGTAGATACATGGTGAACACCACCTGTATCTTCAATAACCTCTTGTCAATGGTTCATGGCATATATATCTGACTGCTTCTACAGAATTGTCATCATATACAGGTTCAAACCACTTCCTCAATTCAACCATTGATGTTCTTTCTTTTTCATCAGTTTAGGATCTGTTGAACTAAATCTTTCTTTAACCAAACTTCATAGCTTATCCAAGTCATCTTTATCAAATTTCTTTAACATATCATCAAAAGTCTGATAAGCTTCTGTATGGTTTCCAACCTCTTTATAATTTTCACTATACTTTCTTGTGTCTTCAAGGTAAACCTCATAGTTATGATTGTTTATTTGACATATAGGGCATTTAATATTAGACTTCTTCACTGGATAACTATCTTCATCAATTTCTGTTAGCTCGTCTTCTGATAATTCCTTTTACCTCTTCAGTTGATTGGTTCTTCATTAGTCTTTTGCTCCTCTTAGACCCTTCATGGTCAAGTGCTGTTTCTCGTTATCTTAGATACTTCCAAGTTGATTATCTTAGGAACAATCATGGTCAATCTTTATGGGAAACAAAATATTTTACCCTCTTCATTGTAGTCTCAAATAGCTCCTTGATCTTATCAAAGGAAAGTTTCTTCAATTGTTGTAGAGTGTGCGTCGACAAGACTTGCTTTTTTTGTGCTGTTTAGTCAAACCGTTTGGTATTGACTTGAGTTTTCCTATGTTTTTATGATAATTATGTGTTTATGTGATCTTATGTGAGTTGGTTACAAATCCATTGAGCGTGATCGTCTCATGGGTGATTGAGAGTTTTGGTTTGCTTTTGGATATTTCATTATGTTCACATTTTAGTGACAATGAAAATGATGGTAAAATTTTATGTGTGTACGTATTTATATGTATATGTATACGTATTTAGATAATAGGAATTTACGAGGATAGAAAATTTGGTTTAGAAATTTAGATAATGAATTTTAGTATTATTAAGTTGGAGAAATAAAGTATGATTGTAAATGTTTTCTTTTAGGTATTTAAAATAGTTTTATTTAGAAGAATGTCTAATATAAAATAAAGGTTTTTATATAATAACTACTAAATTAAAGGGTTTTTGTGTAAATAGTAATAAAAAAAAAGTTGTTCGGACGGTTTAAGAAAAAAAGGAAAACTAATTTTAGTAAAAGTAGGATTCTAATTTGGTAATTATCTAAATCTCTTTTCCTTCACTATAAATACAAACCCCTCACCCCTATTTTTAAAAAAACCGGACGAACCAAGAGCAGAGAAAAAAAAAGATTTTTTTTTATTCAAGATCAATTTGGTGATCTGAAGGTTTTTCAAGAAGTAAGGATCAGGTATGTTTTAAAAACTTTAATTGTTTTATTTTCTTTTTATATTCACTTGTAACAAGAACTGTGTTGGATACAGTAGCGAGTTTCATAAAATCTTGTAAATTAATGATGTTTAAAACCTTAATTAGAAGGGTTTCTAGGGTTTTTAATTAGATCATAAATTGATGTATTCGGTTTGAGTTAGAACGCGGGTAAAATTGATATTTAGGGTGAACAGAATCTTGATGTCATACTGTTGTTTCGAATGTTCTCTTATATTGGTAACGAGATTTTTCTGATGTATCTTAGGTCATTTGATAAGTTCAGCGAGTCTAGTTTCCAGAAAATCTGGCCTCAAAAGTTTTTAAGATCAGGAAGTCAATCAAATGTTGGTTACACTAAAAGTTGTGCTATGATCAGTAATTAAGGGTCAGATTTAGGTCATGTTTATGAGGGTAAAAACTATTACTTAATTGTGGGGAATTTTTAAGTTTAGACCTACCACAGTAGTTAATTTCCATTATTTCTTAGGGATAATCCTATAAAAATTAGCTCTGAAAGCATGTCTAGTTTGGTAGTTAGAGGTGATATATTTTTGGTGGTGCATTCAGATCCGTATTAGCGACTGTTTTTTGATGTTTGATTTTATTTAAGGTAGATTACACATGTAAGTAATACTTGGGAATCACAAGGTAGTTAATATACTCATAAATGAACATGGGTGATTTTTGGTATAATTTATGAAGGTCATTAAGTAAGGGTTTTGGGTACATAAAGAGATACTAAAATTATGCAATTCTGAGTTAGTGTATGTAGCTAGGTAAAGTGATAGTAAGAAGGTTAAGGTTGGCATGGTGTTGGGGTTGTCCATTGATGGTTAACTATATCCTTGTATACATCACTATTCAATGAAGTGTGTTTCATGGGTACAGCGCTTATAGCTTGGTCGCGTGGACAGTGTTTTTTTATTTGTATAGTTACGTGGTAGAGATTTGTAAGCTGACGTTTGAGTATGCCCAAGGTGGAGTTTCACATTTTAGTCCCATTTTACTTTGTTGTATCTAGGGATGAAAGTGATGCAAAATATGTTTCAAAATGTTTTGATTATGTGATAATATGGTTTAAGTTACACATGGATATTTAAGTAGCTATTATATGTTATGTGTTGCATGTTGTATGATGTTGCATTGTTCTTCGCTTACTTTGTGCGGCAAAGAGCGTTTGCCTACCTTGTGGTGGGTATATGAACCTGTGTGGTGTACTACGGTAATGAGTCTAAGACTCTTGGGGGATTTCATGTCTATCCATGGAATATTTTTGTTGCATTGGATTCAGGCGGACACGTTTCTTCTCCAATTGAGATTCTTAGTTGATAATTGCTAGGCACTATATATAGCCAGCTTAGTTGTCCCTAACATGTTTGGTTTTTTTATAATCACAGTAATTAATATTAAAATCTTTGTATTGGTGGAAACTTCGTTAAAACCTATGCTTCTCACCAAAGTTATGTTGACGTTTTTAAGCATCATTTTTAGGTAGAGCGTTATAAAGGTGGTGAAGTACAATATAAACGTGGTAGAATGAGAGCTTAGGCTGCATTGGAAGTTTCCATTTGATTTCGCTTCGTATTTTGTTGCATGAATTCTGATTGTTTTTAAAGGTTTGCGAGACATTGCTCTCTTGTATTGTATGAGACCAATTTTTTATTATTACAAGGATGCAGTTCTTTTGTTTTCGGTATTGTCAGGACACATGTGTCTTTTTATATTTGTTTATGCATGTATTGATTTCCATTGTTGACACCATTGTGTTGATGTGATGATATCCATGATTGTTAACATACTTGTGTTTCCGCTTGGGGGGGTTATGACAGATTGGTATCAGAGCACGTGTGGTTTATAGAGAAGTAGGTGGTTGAGCATTAGACTGTATTACCAGGAGTCTTTCATTTTTTTTTTTTTTTGTTTTTTTTTTTTTCTTTTATATAGATGCATTTTCAGGGCTAATGTTTGTCTTATTACTTTATCTTTCCCCTAATTATATAGTTTTATTTTCATTATTTTGTATAACCTCTTTATTTAGCTATGTTGTCTACTATAATCTTGTAGAGTGATTTTAATAATTCCTTACTATTTATAGCTATGTTTCCCTTATCCGTAAGAAGTTTTGTTGAGGACCATTTTCCCAATTGGACTTAAGCGCTATAGAGATCCAAAAGATGAGCCAATTGAGAAGGAGCCTATTATCCGGAACCCTAAAGGGTCGACTAGGGTAGTTGATGCTTCATGAATGCTCGTAAGTATGCATGGAACGCGGTTGTCGGGTGACTCTTCCGAAGGCAAAGTTAAACCCAAGCGAGGCCCATCATAAGTTTATTTCGTCCTTTACCTCGACACGTTGCTATCAAAGATTTCTTTCGGATATTACGTCTTTTGGGCACTTCGAGACCGTCGTTTCTTTTTGTCGTTTTCGATTTTATTTTTATATAAGTAAGTATTTTCTTGATGAAGCATCCTTTCTGCTGTTATAATTCGGAGTGTTTAAGATGTGCAATGTGGTATATGTGCTTATAGGTGCATTATCAATTGAGAGGTGTAGTCGGGGTGTCAGTATGTATTCGTTTGTTAAGGTAAAAATGCAATTATAATTATGCGTGGCCAACATAATTATAAAGGCATCACACACGGTAGACCTTGTGACCATGATTGCATTAATCGGTGGTTTGTTTGTTAGTTGGATAGTGTTAGTGTTATATTATGTGCGTTTGTATTATGATAATAGTAGTGAAGTCAGTAAGTTTCCTTCTCATCTATCACTTGCGGAATACCCTAGATACCGGTTAATGCACTATTAATTATGATTAATGAGTTTGTTCGTATGCAATCGATAATTCGCTCGTATATATAACCCTTTTTTTAGCATCCCATTGTTTGTACCATGCCGTGTATGGATGAATCTAAATTTTACTCAATCGGCGTCCTTGATGAATATTGGTTGTTCAGAGCTACTTCTTTGGATATTGGTACGTTTCATTGGTTCTTTCGTGGTATGATTCTCGTTATGGTATAAATTTTCTTATTTTGAAGCACTAATAGTTCCTAACATATTAGTGCGGTTCTCATTTACTTCGTTCTTATATAGTCCTTTCCGATCCTTTGGGCTTCATGCTGCGACATGTTTGTGTGACGTTTTCTATGGATTGTTCTTTTGATCGTGGAGTACGGATGAGTCTTTACGTTTTTCTTTTGGTTCGTATGAAATTCTCTTGAGCATGTTCGCTTTATGTTATTTCTGACTAATCACTTATGGTTCATGGTACTTTCTTCGCTTTCAAACAATTAAAATTTTGGTAGCGTCTTTTACGGTTATTTTACAATCATCATTTTGGCTATTAACGATTTATGTCATGTTTGAGTTAACATTTTTTTACGTTAATGTCGAATTATGAAAACCTTTTGAAGTATATATTGATGGTGTTTCTGGAAAACTATATTGAAATGATTTTATGAATGCAACGCTTTTGTGGAAATGTCTCTTTTAAGAAAAACTATGTTTTAATAATTTTGAAAACATTTATGCATAATTGGTTGAACTGACTAAAAACATGTTTTCTTTTAGTATAATTTTATGTTGTAAGATATGATAATAAATTTTTCATTTGTTGTTTTTGATAAATTTTATAATTATAAAAAGGATGTTTAAAGTAATTTATATGGGTAAGATGCGATACACTGTTAAATGATTGTCTCTGGATTTTATGACAACCATGATTAGAAAATGAATTTTACTATAGAAATGTTTAATTTAAGAGATGATTTTTTTAATTTCAATGACTCTGTTCTTTATATTTTAAATTGATGTTTTTAAAAACATTATTATTTGGTTCTTTCATAGTAAAGTCAGTTATTGGTATAAGTAATCATTATCTTTTCATTGTATCAATCGTGATATCGTATTGTTTATTCATTATGCGTTTATTTTGTCGTGGTATCGCTAGGTTGATTCTTTCGTTGGTGTTTTCTATCGGTACATATATTCTATCCATTCTTTTGAGGATTCTTATGACATTTGATCCACATCTATTTCCATATGTGAAATACTTTAGATGTTTCCTAGCCTTTGATTAGTATATATTTGCCTACCTATTGTCGATGAGTTACGGGTAAGCGCCTAGGGATTCCGTTTGATTATATGTTTTATTAAGATCAGGTCACTCTTCTGTGAGGTGATAAGCACCTGTGTTGTCAGAATAAGGACGTTATTTCAAATGTGCCCTAGAATATTAAAGAAGTTGGATTCATTCAAATCAGGATCCGATCCTAAACGTGGTTTCAATTTCACTAGTCATTGGGGACAACGACCCGGGTGATCATACTTACCCGGTTTGATATACGTATCTTATATTATATTATATATTTTTGAGAGTGAATTTTATCAAGAGTAACTTGGTAATCTTCTTAATTTCTCTTCTTAAGTATTATATTATAAATATATTTTACGTGTGTTAAGACTGCAATCAATCTGCATCTATTTCCATATGTGAAATCCCTTAGATGTTTTCTAACCTTTGATTCGATATGCATTTGCTACCCTATTCGATAGTTCATAACCCTTAGGATTCGTTTGATATACGCTTTATTTGATCAAGTTACTCTTTGTGGGGAGCACCTGTGTTGGTCAAGAAGTAGGAATAGTTGTTTGCCTAGTTTTCCAAGTATGAATTCTGGCTACAAGAAGTGCGTTTTCTCAGACATGTGGTTAACAACAATGATATTTACATGGACTCTAGTAAGATAGAAGCAATGAAGAATTAAAAAGTACCTAAGACGCCATCCAAGATATGATCATTCTTAGGATTGGCAGGTTACTACCGATGCTTCATAGTAAATTTTTCTAAGATTGCTCAACCCCTTACTTTACTGACTTAGAAAAATAAGAAGTAGGAGTAGGCCAAGGAACAAGAGGAAGCTTTTCAGATGTTGAAGGGAAATTTTTGAAATGCACCAATATTATCATTTCCTAATGGATCCAAAGAGTTTGTAGTTTACTGTGATGCGTCGAATCATGGATTAGATTGTGTACTCATGCAAAGAGGCAATGTAGAGAACGCGACAACTAAAATGTTGCGTGGCCTGGACCAACTAATAGAAAGGAAGGAAGGTGGAGATATGTATTTATTATGGGTTCCATTAATAGGTGATGTAAGAACATTAATGATGGACGAGGCTCATGCATCGAGGTATTTGGTACATCTGGGAACGGATAAGATGTACTATGACCTTAGAGATATGTATGGTGGCCATGTATGAAGAAGGATATTGCTACCTATGTTAGCAATTGTTTGACTTGTTTAAAGGTGAATGCTGAAACATCAAAGACCTTCAGGTTTATTGTAACAACTAGAGATACCCGTGTGGAAGTCGGATATAATAACTATGGACTTTATTACAAGGTTGCCAAGATCAAGTAGTGGGTATGATTCGGGAATTGGGTTAATAGTTGATAGAGAATGGACTAAGGTTATGGCCCATTACATAGGTGTACGTGAAGATTTTAAAATGGGGGATTTGGCAAGGACTTTACACTAATGAGATAGTAACAAGGCATTGAATGCATTGGATGTGTCGATATCTCAGATCGTGGTGGATAAGATTTACTTTCGCGGTCTTTGGTAGTCATCTGACAGACAGCGCATAGAGAACACGACTAAAACATGGTACGACTTATCATCTCCGACAGGTAGACAGAGTGAGCGTACCCATTCGAATTTGAAAGGATATGTTATAGAAAAAGGGGGTGGGGGGGGGGGCGTGGTGTGATTGATTTTTTTTTCTTATTTGGTTCGCCGTAATGGTAATTAGGATACACTCATCCCTACCGTAACTGAGTTTTCTTTAATAATAGTTATCATTCGGGTTTTTGATGTGCTTTATTTAAAGCGTTGTATGGAAGGAAGTGTAGGTCACATGTTCTTTGGGCTGAAATTGGAGAAATTCGGTCGATTGGATCAGAATTGGTACAACAGATAACAAATAAGGTGATATTGATTAAAGAAAAGCTCAAAGCGGCTAGAGATTGCCAAAAGAGCTATGTTGGAAATATGCGTAAACATTTAGAGTTAAAGTTGGTGATAAAGTGATGTTGGAAGTATCGTCTTGGAAAGATGTAGTGCATTTTGGAAAGAAAGAAATGTTAGCACCAAGATATGTGGGATCATTTGAGATCATTAAAGGGATCAGTCCTATGGCCCATTAATTAAGATTGTCTCAATAATTTAGTAGCGTAATTGATGTGTTTCAAATTTAAATAAGTATTTAGCATGATACAAATCTTCATGTGCATTAGAAGAAATTAAGGTAGACAAAACTCTTCATTTTGTTGAAGAACCTGTCGAGATTATCGATCGTGAGGTTAAAAGTTTGAAGCGTAGTTAGGATTCTGATAGTTAAGTCCATTGGAACTCGAAGCGAGGTCATAAGGATTTTATAAAAACTAAGTATCCACATTTGCTCTTTGAGCAAGCTATCGTTGGAAGTACTAAGTAAGTAGGACACCATAGGGTTACCTGGCAGACCCTTTTTCTTTTTTGTAAGTGCACCCTTAAATGTTCTTATGTGGTTTGGTTAATGTTATATTTTGAATAAACTCGAAGTCGTACCGATTCTTCAAAAACGTTGAGCTTTGTAACAACTCATAACTTAGTTCCACTTAACACTTGCTTGATGTAAACATTTATTTGTTTGGTGTCCGTTTACGCTAAACGAAATTTTTTAACTTACGCGATTTAACTTAACTATTAAAAATAAAAGTAAACGCGTACAAGAAAAAAAATAAAATAAATAATTAGTAAAAATAGATGACGTCGTAAAAGACCTGAAATCTGGAATGTTACATTTCCGATCGTAAAAGTTAGATGAGATTCAAAGTGTGGCCCTAAGTTCACGTGGGAACGTGAGGACCATATGAAAGCTAAGTATACCCGCTTGTTTGTTGATGATGATGTTGAACCTAGTGGTTAAATCTCGGGATAAGATTTCCCTAAGGAGCGGATACTATGACAACTGTGCTTTAAGCAGGTTAGTCTAACCATTAGTATTGACTTGAGCCTCATTATGTGTTTTAATAATATTGTGTTTATGTGATCTTATGTGAGTTTGGTTACCAATCTATTGAGCGTGATCGTGTCATGGTGATTGAAGATATGGTTGTTATGGGCATTTCATTTTGGTCACATTTTAGTGACAATAAAAATGATGGTATAATTCTATGTGTGTACGTATTTATATGTATATGTATACGTATTTATATCTTTAAGTGTTAGTAGTTAGTAAATTAAAAATTTAGTTTAGAAAATATAGAAACTAGAACTTAGTTTTATTAAGTTAGTAAAATAAAATTAGAAATAAAATTTATTTATAGTCAATTAATTTAGTTTTAATTGAAAAGGATTAAAAGGTAGAAGAAATGATTTTTATAAAAATGTCAAAATTAAGGGTTGAATATGCAAATAATAATAAATAAATAAATAAAAATATATTAATTAATATATAAGGAGGGGGAAACGAAATTCTATAGAAAAAATATATATATTTTTTAAAAGGGATGTTGTTTGGATCGGTTGGAAGATGAGAAAAAAAAACACAATCCTAGTCTAATTAGAATTCTAAATAGGTAATTATCTTAAATCTTTTTGTAAATCTTATAAATACCAAAAACCCACCCCTCCCTTTTCTTGTTGATCGGCTGGAAACCCAAGAAGAAAAAAAAATAGTTTTTTATTATCAAGAATCAAGTTGGTGATGTTGTTTATCAAGATCAATGTTTAAGGTATGTTAATAAACCCTAACTATTTAAACTCTCTTTAATTATTTATGTAACAATTTTGATGATGGACTAGGGTTTATATAAGATCTGTAAAATTAGGGTTTTGATCTTTAAAAATCATTTTGGGATGATTAGTGGTGTTAAGCATGTGTAATTGAGGTTTTAGGGTTTGGAAATTCGGAATTTAAAAGCTGGCAGTTTTAAAAGGTCATCTTGCACAAATCATAACTTGGTCATAAAAATAGCAATCATCAATTTTCTTGAGCCTAAAATTAAATTCACAGAGTCTAGTTTTCAAAAAGTTCGGTCCCGATTTTGAGGTAGGAAAGTTAGTCAAATAATTTTTGCAAGAAACGTTATCAAAACAGTAAATTCGGGTCAGATTTGGGTCAGATTTCGGGGAGTAAAACCCTTACTTAAAATTTGAATTAGGGTTAGTCAAAAATCATGGGTCATATTTTAGGTGTCTAGTAACTCCAGTTCGAAGGGCTAACACTAAAACATTTTCTAAGTATTTTTAAGGACGTCAAACTTTTTGTGTGCGTTTAGATCCGAATCTGAGTACTTTGTAATGATGAATTTTTATAAAATAGTTCCACTTAGTATTATTTTTTCTAAAAAATCACAGTAGCTCACAACTCATTAGGGAGCTATGGGATGTAATAAGAGCATCAAATAGGTGTTTTAGTATTTTATTTGTGGTCATAAAGTGACTACAAATTTCTGCCAGAACCTGAAAATTTGGAAGTTAATGGTTAAGGTTATATAAGGTATGAAAATGACATGGGAGATGTATTTAAAGGATTATAAACTTAGTGTAAGGTTTAGAAGTCCATCATATGATTGTTACATTGGCTTGGGCATTAGCCTAACCGAGTGTAACTTGTGTTTTTGTTGTGTTTAGATTGTGTGCAAGATTTTGTCAAGTAGCTGAGCATCAGGTGAGTTTCATAGTCCCATTTTACTATGTTTTCTTGGGATGGAAATGATGCAAAATGTGTTTTGAAACATTTTAATTGCTGTGATTATGTGGTTTAATTGATGCATGGACTTTTATGTAGCTATTATATGTTTATGTACTGCATGTCGTATGACATCCATGGAGCGTGATCGTCTCCTTGTGATTTAGTTTGAGATTGGTTTTCGCCTACTTTGTGGCGTATTTATTATTGACATACATGGAGCGTGCATCGTCTCCTTGTGATTGAGTTTGGATTTGGTTTTCGCCTACTCCATGTGGGTATGATATTGTGTAGATACTGGTAACAAGTGTTGGGATCGGGGCATAGCATTCCTTTCCAGGGGACTATTTGATAATTTTGTGGTTTTGGATCGGGGGACACATTCCGTCCAATGGTGATTGTTTGTTGAATGCTTGTTATCTAGTATTACATAGCTCAGCTTAATTGTCTGCCTATGTTATATTTGTTTTTCCTTAATACTGTAATTGATTTTAATTTTAAATTGGGTGTCGTAAACCTATGACTCTCACCAAACATTGTGTTGAGTTTTTTGGCTTCATTTTAAGTAACAGTGAACGTTCTATGTAGGTGTTGAAGTTAATAATGTGCTAGTGATTGTGATTTTAAACCGTATTTCAGGTCGTCTGTTTTTTTTCTCACTAGTATTAACTATTCAATTTTGATTTTTATGTTCGAGATATGATCTCACGACTAACCGGGTAGGAGATTAGGAATTATATGTGTAAATTACGCGTCGTTTGAAGAAATGTCGATTTTAGTTAAGCATCGACGTTATATTTTTCAAATGCCATAGAAATAATTTTATTACATTTTTTTTATTTTTCGTTGTTATGAGCAATGCTCTTATAATGATTTTTCTGTTTCGTATACCGTCGTAATTTAAAATTTTCAGGATATAGTTTCCGATTTTTGCTGAAACTTAGAAAACTATTTTTATACTTGTTGGTTTATTTTCACCTTCGTGGTTCGCCACTTCTTAATTCAGAATCTTTATCGTTGATACCGGGTTAGACTCACAAACTACAACACTATCTTAAAATTTATACCTTAACAAAAAAATATACTATTAATAAAACTCAAAAGAAGTGGTATAAACCACTCTCCCCCCCATATGGTGTTGTTTTGTGTCTCTCATATAACATGTAGTCTAGGACACATGTTAAAAGTCAAATGCATGCATTTGAGATATAAAAGGCATTTTTTTGAAAACCAAACATACACACACAACTCATAATCTTCATCAAAAATCTGCATTTTTACTCTCTCTATCCCCATTTGGACGCCACTTATAACACCAAGAACACCAAATCCATAAAATTTTAAAGATCAACAACTCAAAAATCACTAGTGTTTATGATATCCCTTGTGGTTTTAATCGTATATTTTTTAAGGTGATTTAAAGAGGTTTTTTAAAGGAAGCGTTATATTCAAATTGGGGTGAGATTATACAAGTATTATATAGTCATTTTGGGTAAATATAATGGTGGTAAAAAATTATCTTTGGGTTGATGATCACTGTGGAAGATTGATGATTTTTTGTTATTGTTTTGGAATCATTTTCTTAATATTTTCTTTGCTGTAAAATCTCATGAGTCTTATTTATGTTTTCTTTTGATTTTCAAATGTATATGTACATGTATAATATTTGATGATCAAGCAATGAAAATGATAATGCATGTGTAGATCTAGGTTAATTATAGCTAAAATGGCCCGTTGAAAAATAATTAAAAAAAAAAAAAAACAAGTGAATTAATCATAGAATTTAGGGCTAGTAATGAACAGTAGTTTTGGTAATTTTTCATAGGTTTGAGGTTGTATTTTATACTTTTTGGTTTAGAAAAAATTCTCTTATATGAAACACCTTGGCAAATTGGATGATTTTCTAGAAAGTGAATATTGAGTGAGATATGATCAAAATACTAAAACTAGTTGATTCTGACCTTGCTGTACAGATGGTATAAAAAGTCTATTTACGGACTGATTTGGGTTTTAAAAGGTTTTTTTTAAAAACTATGGACCTAATAAAATCAAGTTGATTACGGATCAATTGGATTGCCAGTTCAACTAATTATGGTTTGTACTATCGACATCTAAATGGTGGGGTGGTTTTGGGAAAAAAAAAAACAGTGATATTTCAAATCGTATTTGTAAACTTAGACCTTTATGTAATAAATTGTTCATATGTATAAGTATACTTAAAATAAGTACAAAAATGGTTTCTTGGGACCGGTTAAGTAAACTTATATATGAAGCTAAGGATATAAATATATCAATTATTCCATTTAGGATTATATTTTATGTCTATTACGCAAAACATAAAAGTTACAAATTTTACTATTCCCGATACTATACTGTGTAATGCGATTTTGTAACTAAAAACCCCAGACTCGGTGGTAGGAACCCACTTCTTGCAAGTTTTAAAGGGCATAACATACTGTTATTAAAAGTATCCCAACCTCGAGAACCCGAAAAATTATAACAAGAGCCATTTATAAGCTTAAATGGGCCATAAGGCCTTATTGGGCCACTAGGCCCAATGTAACAAATTGGACTATATGGACTTAACTTTAGGCCCAATCCACTTGGACCTAACTAATGGGCTAGGACCTGGTCTTTTGACGTGATAATACCATCTAATAACTTCCTTTGTGGGCTTGCTTATTGGGCCCCTACTGGGCTATTTTTGGACTTAATGTGGACACTATACTAGGTAAAAGGGCAAATAAAAATAAGTTAAAAACCTAAGAAACTTGAGTGTGTTATAACTATGTTGCAAGAGCATGATCATACATATTTATAAAACTAAATGTATACATATTCTTATTTAATTTTTGAGTTTTCGTTAATTTTTATCGACTAGAAACCTAAGACCCGTTACAATTTGTATAGGCTCTTGGTTGATTGACGCGCCTACTTCCAAAGTTTTTATTCATTGATATTCTCATCCGACATCACTGAGTGAGTTCATAGCCTCGCATTTTTTACACTTTATTGTTTTATAAACCAGCGAGGAGATAACATGCTTGTTTTTAAAATAGAACATAAGGAGAGATTGTATGCTGTTTCTTGATTATTATTATAAGTTAGCTTATACTAGACTAGATGAAAGACCTGCAAGAAATCATGGAATTGTTATATAAACGGGATATGGTAGACGATTTTACATGAATTAGTTAATTTGGAGGCTTGCCACCTCCAAATCCGTGACGACTGGCTATCGTCAAGGTGTCGGGTTAATGACTATCAGATGCGTTGTATAGAGAATAATATGCACTCATAGTGAGGGGTGTATAGTAGGCATACCTTGTTAGGGGAACCCCAACATAATGAGATGGTAACATTCAATGTCATGAGGCTTATAAATATATCCCACCACGATTTAACTTTCGGTTTGGGCACATCGTTTTATCCTGATGAATATTGAGAAATGATACTTTGTGTTCGGAAATTTTATTGTTTTTATATAATATCATAAAATCTATGGATTCACTCAAACATTATTGTTGACGTGTTGCATGTTTTATATCTGGTCCTTGAACGGTAATCTGCGTGGGAGAATTTGGTTGTCGCTTAAATGTTTTGAATGCCATTAATATACAAGTCAATTCGAAGAGGATTTGCAAAAATGTCTGTTTAATAGGTGAAACAAATTTAGGACCTATGATGAGTAAACTTTTATATCTGATTGAATGTATTTATAAACGTCTCTTTTTGATCGTTTTATATGCTGAGTTGTTTTATTAGATATATAGAAAATGGGGGTGTTACGGATTGGTATCAGAGCTTAAAGTTATTAGGAGAACAAAGATTTTTCAAAAAAAAAATGAACGAAAGGTATTTTTGAAATCTTTTAACTATATATGTAAGCAAGCTGATAATCTACGATTTCCAATGGCAAGAAGGAGAAAGGATTGATTTTATACGTATATTTTTATACTATATCTGGAATCTTGTATATATTATTTATTTTTTTTTTATATATATATATATATATATATATATATATATATATTTTATATATATATTTAGTTAAAGAATGAAATTTTCATTTATATTGAATTTAAATGTTAATTATGTAATTATTTAATACCATTACGAGATATTTATCACGAAGCAGATTTGTAAGGTGATAGAAAGATTTGGCAGAACCCTAAGCTCTAATATAATTCTTAACGATGACCGACAGAAGTATTCCCGGAAGTGAAACCAGTTGTTCCCGAGCGAACTAAGTTGTGGATATCTTATGATTCCCAACGCAAATGGTGACATTCACGAAGATATTGATTGGTTGATTATGCATATGAAGATCCTGATGAAGACTCCGAGGTAGGAACCCGAGGGAAAGGAAGATGGTTGATA
This sequence comes from Tanacetum coccineum, assembly GCA_026074375.1. Lineage (NCBI taxonomy): Eukaryota > Viridiplantae > Streptophyta > Magnoliopsida > Asterales > Asteraceae > Tanacetum > Tanacetum coccineum. The sequence goes on along the minus strand of BQNB010022692.1, from coordinate 24,840 downwards.
ATTGAGCTCGAGGATGACTCTGCTGGCGTTCAATATTCCCCTTATGACGGCTAGCTGGGTGGTCCAAAACCCCGCCATCCTTGGAGCTTTGGGTCATCTGACTCTGTGTTCATCCGATTATTGTGTCAGTGGAAATGTGGAGGTCTGATGTGTGCACGCAAGCGTATTACTGATGGGGATTTTACCCAAAAGCCTTATGACCACTCGTACCTTTTCGAGAGGTCTATTTGTGATGGGGTATAGTCATCTTTCTGCCCAGTTGACTAATCTAATATTGACGATTTCGCATAGGGGCTCCTGAGGCTATGACTTTAGAGGTGTCACGTACACGAGCTTAAGAGATGGAGGCTAAAAAGTGCATAGTGGCGAAAATGCCAAAATGAGATTGCTCTTCTTCTTAAATCCAAGATTAAAAAATTTAGAGAGAAAGGAAAGGGAGTTACTTTATCATGATTTGGTGTATGGCGGATGCGTGCTTTGGGTAATGTTCTTGTGAGTGTTTTTGGTCCGGGGTATTGGAAAGCGGGGGAGAGTATGGCACTTTGAAAGAAAAGCAGGTTGGAGGGGTTTTGCGACTTGAGACTGAGACTAAAGATGGATGTGGGTATGAGCAAGTGACATGGTGACGAAGGTATGGTTCGCATGTGTCTCAAAGGTTGAAACAAGTGATTACTTGGAGATGGTTCGTCATTAGGGCTGTTCCATACAGACGCACTTCTGATGAGGTGGATACTGAGGCAGTTCCAAGAAAGAAATCAAAGAACTCTCCTCCTAGTGGGCGGGATAACGTGAGTCTTTGAGTCACAATGGATCACATCCTAGTGGACTTCTTAGAGATTAATTTATCGTTTGTAGTTTCTTTGTAAATCAATATACTAAACTATGATATCAGTTTGTTTAACTAGTCCTTGGTGTTGTCATAGTTTAGATGGTGGCATGTAATGTGTGACGATACAACTTGTGACTCGTTTGTGATTAATGAAATGACTATCTTTTGATTTCTAAAATTCTCACATGCTGCGTTGTTATATTTCTTTTCTTGGTTCTCTTTAAGTTAATCTCGTATAAGTGTTTTGATGCATATTAATTGAGAGATATACTCATTTTGATTTGAATAGTGTTGTAATTTCTTCTCTGTGTATTTCTCTATCGCCTTCGATATCATGGATCTCATGACAATTTTGTTAAAACTCTTTTCCTATCCGATTGTAATCGTTCCACACATATTTTTTTTTTTTTTTCCATTTGTGAACCACTCTGACTTATCTCATGCATACCACTTATTGTTTTATAAGTGAATTATATATATCACTGAGAAAAATTTAAATTCTCAATCATTTTACGAGTTTTTTTTAATTTGAGACTTTTAAATTTGTCGTTATCACAATTATGTTCGTTTATTAAAGCATCTTATAAAATTAAATTACTTTCAGTTAATTTGCTACCGGTCCTGTAAATTCATTTTTGTTTTCATCTTATTATTTAAGCATGCGTTATTACAGTTTATAATAGAACTATCAATAGTTTGACGAATGAGCATTGCCATTGCTATATCCTAAATTATACATAGTCGTGCACCTATGTTTAATTAGAGGGCCATTGCAAGGTCTGAATAGTAGTCACCGTAAGATTTTGAAAGGTTCTAACTTTTGAACAGTATTTCCTATTAAAAAAAATTTGGCTTGCAAGGTAGTATTACAAGTTTAGGTCATATTCATATGTGACCTTATCGTTTCCCAATGAATTTATCCATATTGTGGATGCGGTCTTACTTGACAATTGTTTATTACTAGCTCTTATCTTCCTTTTCTTTTACAATCTTGTAATTTTTGGTCACTTATCCAAATTATTCAGACTATCTGATACCACGACCATTGAAGTTTTTTGACGATTTCTATACTTTCATTTTGACTATATTACTCCTATTGTGTAACGTGGGGTATAAGATCCGTGATAGTTCGGATTGTGAATATTAAATTATGAAAGTTATGGGGTTTTGTTTACCCCATCATCGTTTGCGTCTCTTTTTGGACTACGATGATTAGCCCTTGTGTATCAGCGTTGACTCGCATCTTCTATTGCTATCTTGTTCCTCTTTGTTTCACCTTGATTCGGAGGGAAGAAAGGTTTCTGGGAGTGATTGCCTAGCTTTAAGTTTAAAATCAGAGCGAATTGATGGATAAGCTATTGGGGTGGGATCATTCCTGCTTTCTTCGAGACTCTCCGAGGTACTTTCCGGAAGATTCACGGGACTTTCGCCACCGCTAGGACAAAGTTGGATTCCGTTATTTGATATTATTCAAGTGCTGATCATGTGTGTGCATGTGCGCCTTGTACGTTTTAGCACATATCCAAAATGATAAGGAAGGTTGTCCCAAGCTAACTGCTAGAGTTGGTTTGAGAAAGGTTTTATTCTATCCGTGCTCGTCAATTTGGGGGCGACGGTATTGTTTTGTGAAGAAGGGAAGGTTGGAGTCGTTCCATAATATGCATCTGATTATACGAGATATCGTACAAGTTTGACGATCATGATCGTATTCATTACCAATGATTTATGACTTTATTTGATCAGCGTGCAAGGTTCTAGTGTTTATTCGATGATTGATTTACGGTCTGGTTATCTTCAACTTAGTTATCCGTGAGGGAATGACATTCCAATCACAACATTTTGTTACTCGTTATGGACTTTTTGAGTTTACTAAGTTATGCCTTTTGGTCTGACAAATTCACTGCAGTATTCATGTATTTGATGAACCGTGTGTGCAAGCGTATTGTGTTTTGTTCGTGTTTTGTATTCTTTAATGATCATTCTGATGTTTTCAAATAATGAAGAACATGGTGAACATTTGAAGGACTATCTTGAATTTGCTATGGAGCAAAAGGTTGTCACGGCTAAGTTATATCGGAAATGTGATTTTTGGATTGTTTTGTGAATTTCACTTTGGCAATGTTGTAATTGATAGGAGTGGAGTCTTATTATGGTTGTTCTCCTTGCCAAGACTCGAAGCCATTAAGAATTGAGCTGCACCGACTACCTCAATGGAAAAAAGTGCGGACAAAATTTTGGGTTTGTGTCAGGTTATTATCGAAGCGGTTTATTAAGGAGTTTTCTAGATTATCCAAAAACCATTAACTCTAACTCGACTCTGTAAAAAATATGCCGTATGTGTGGGCGAAGACGTAACGAGGAGCGCTTTTCAAACATTTGAAGATGAAATTGTGTTGGTGCGCCAATTTTATCACTAGCCAGAAGGAAAGCGAAGACACTTGGTTGTTTATTGTGATGCGTCCCTTAAAGGATTTGGTCGTTGTTTTGATGCAGCGTAGAAAAAGGTGATTGCGTACGCCTCTAGGCAACTTAGAAAGAATAAAGAAAACTATACGACCCATGACTTAGAATTGGGATCGGTGGTTTTTGCTCTTCGACTATGGAGACATTATTTGTACGGCACTATGTGTACGGATATAACCCGATCAAAAAGCTACTTATTATTTTGGATCAGTAAGAGCCTAAATATGATGGCGCGTTGACAGGATTATTTAAACTTATGAATGATTACGATTGTTGTCATTCATTTATCACCGAGCCGAAATGGCGAATGTTGTCGCTGATACGTTGAGTTCGGAAAGGGAAGAGGGGGCCTGGTTTCGGGTGATGCTAACAAAAATCCCGTCAAGTAGTTTGGGAAGGATAAAGAACCGATTCGAGTGCGTGCTTTAGTGGTGATGGTACATAACAATTTACCCGAACAAATTTGAAATGCACAAGTTGAAGCGTGCAAGGAAGAAAATATTGGTGCCGAAGGATTTCGTGGCGAAGGGGAGCAATTTGAAGTTAGATCTGATGGTACGAAATGTCTGAAAGGATGAGTAAGGTTACCATTATTTGGAGGATTAAGAGGTCTAATCATGTTGGAATCTCATAAATCAAAATACTTTATTCATCCTGGATCGGATAAAATGTACCATGATTTGAGGAAGTTATACTGGTGGCCGAATATGAAAGCTGACATTGCGACATATGTCAAGTAAGTGGACTTGGACATGTGCTTAACAGTCAAGGCCTGGAACACCAATAGCGTCAGGATTACTTCAGCAGCCGGAAATTCCTGTTTGGAAATGGGAGAGAATTACAATGGATTTCATTACAAACCTTCCAAGAACGCCATCTGGATATGATTCAATTTGGGTCATTGTTGACCGATAGACTCAGTCTGCTTACTTTATTCTGATAAATGTGAAGTAAATAAAAAGGAAGGGAAGCTTACTCAATGGTATTTGAAGGGAGATTTGTTTGTTCGGTACGGGTGTGCCTTTGTGTCGGGATTTAATTTCGGACCGTGAGACACATCGTTTCGCATTACAGGTTTTGGAGACTCTTCAAAAGTCTTTAGGGACTATTTGGATATGAGCCACTACTTACCTTCCTAAAAACAGATGGTCAGTGGTGAAAGAACGATACAGACTTGGAAGGACATGTGCGTGCGTGAGTTATTGACTTTGGTAGTGGACTGGGATAAGCCCTTACCTTTGGCTGTATTATCATTACAATATTAGTTATCATGTAGTATTAAAGCCGCTCCTTTGAAGCTTCTATACGGAAGTAAATGTAGATTTGCCTGTATGTTGGCAGTGTGTTAGAGATACCTAACTCACGGGACAGAGTATGATTCAGCGAAATTTCGGATGATGATTGTGCAAAAATCAAGAATTGATTATTAGTTGCTACGTAGTAGACAACAAGTTATACGAATGAGAAGTAAATCCTTTGGAGTATCGAATGTGGGTGGACAATGTTATGCTTAAAAGTTTCATGCGTGGAAAGGGTATTGTTGTTTTGATTTGGGAAAAGTGAGGAATTAACGGTCCACCGTTATATTGGACCATTCAAGGATTCTATCTAGAGTGGGTACGGTGGCATATAATAATGGAATTACCCCGAGAGAGAACTTTCAAGGATTTCACAATACATCACATGTGTCGAATTTAAAGAAATGTTTTTCCGATGAAGTTATTTTCATTCCATTCGACGAGTAAGGATCGACAAGACAATTGTATTTCATCGAAGAAACCATTTGATTCATGGATAGATAAGTGAAACAACTTAAAGCCATAGTCGGATTCCTATAGTTAAAGTTAGATGAGAACACGTAGTCTGTGTGGACCAGATTATAATGGGAACTGGAAGGAATCAAAATGGGAAGAAATATCCTATCTCTTTGATCTTAATATGAAGCGGGGCGACAGATGAATTGATTTCAGGGACGAAGATCCATTTTTTTGGGGGAAATGCTGTGACAACCGTCAATTTCAGGTCGTTATTTTATTCATCGAGTATTTAATTATATTTTTTCATTTTGTGTTGAGATATGAACTACGGGACTAACGGGGAATTAATTAGGACTTCACATTTGCTAAAATTACGTTTGTCGTTTGCAAGAAATGGCCGAATTTACTACGTTAAGCATTTCTACGCTTTTATTTTCAAAAATTACTCCATTGAAATTTTTTTTATTACATTCGTTTTTTTTTTTATCGTTGTTAACGAGCAATGTTTATACTTATAATATTCGTCTTGTAACCGTAAGTATTTAAAATTTTCAAAAAAGTTTCCGATTTTCTGCTTTGAAATATTTTTACTCTGGTTCGTTTTTTTTCACTTCGATGGTTCCGCCTCTTATCTCTCGGAATATTTAATCGTTGATACCCGTTAGCCTCAAAAACTAACAACTATCTTAAAAATTTATACCCCTAATACTATCAATAATATACTAATTAATAAACTCAAAGAAGTGGTAAAAAAATTTTTATAAAAACCGACATACCTATGGTGCTTTTATTTTTTATCTTGTGTCCATCTCATAACATGTGTCTAGGACACATGTTAAAAGTCAAATGCATGCATTTGAGATATAAAAGGCCATTTTGACCAACACATACACACACAACTCATAATCTTCATCTTAACTAATCTGAATTTTTACACTCTATAGTCCCATTTGGATGTCCATATGTTATAACACCAAGAAACCAAATCCATAAAATTTTGAAGACCCGATCGAACTACAAGATCACTAGTGGAATATGATTCATTGTGTATCCCTATATTTATTAGGTGTTTTTATGTGGTTTTAAGAAGGGTTATTTTCTAGTTGGGGGCTTGTTTGTGACAAAATGATTATTCTAGTATTATAAGTCATTTTTGGTTAAATAAAATGGTGGGTCAAAAATTATTTTGGGGGTGAAAGATCATGTGGAAGATTGCAATCTTTGTTATCTGTTTTGTTCATTTGATAATTTTCTTCATATTTCGTGTGTGGTGTGTATATCTCATGAGTCACTGATTTATTGTAACACCCCCTTTTTAATTTATAGTAGCGGAAAGATTATTTATGGGGTATTACTTCATGGATACAACAATCATAATCATTAGAATAACAAACTTTAAAAGAGGACGTTGTTTGGAAAATATTTTGTTATCATTCATATAATCAGTGTTTTTACTAAATGCAGGTCCCAAAATTTAAAATATCATGTTTGAAATGATAACAGGTTCAGCCATCTTCGAGTACAATGCCACTCCGTGCCACAACTTGCTTAATTACTGAGTTTTACATCTAAATGGGTCAATCAAAGGTGTGTGTGAAATTCATAGGTTTGAATTGTAATAGTTGAAAAACAAGTTTTCAGTTATGGAAATAATTGGCCATTTTTTTTTTTTTGGCAGGGATAATTATCATGGAGAGTAGTATTATTATGAAGTATTGTTATATCATGGGGAAAAACAGTTTGAATATTTATTCATTATTGGTTGAATGGCAAGTCATTATAATGTTAAATAATTGCTATCGAATACAATTATCATGGAAAATCAGGGAATCATTATTATTGTAACCTAAGTCATGTATCATGTCATTAAACAGGGGAAATATACTCCGTAGCTGCATATTGGTTAGGGACTGGATATCCCCATGGAAAGCGTTACTTTGCCATCAAGGTCAAATAATTAGACAAATTTTGCGAGAGTTTGGCTACCCCTAGAATCACTGGGTTTAAAATCGGGAGCCGTCACCCCAAATAGATCTAATCTCATAGTTTCGCGTTCACTCGAAATTCAAGTTAATTTAGGATTCGATGATATGGTATAATGGCACTGCAAGCTACTTTGGCAATATTATATCGGATGGAGGGTGCTTGTTTTTATGTATATCACTTGACATTCATTGTTTAGATCTGGTTTCTTGGTCTGTTTTGTTCTTTATGATTGTAATATGGGCGGTTTTTATGAAATTCATTTAAGCCTTTGTATATGTAATCACATTGTTATAAGGATAAAGAGTATGTATGAGTGGTTTGTAACAAGGCATGTATCCCCATCGGGGTTTTTAAAACATGTAAAATTAAGTAAAGGCGTAGGTTATGAATTCAATGTAGGTAGATGTAATTATAATTATTCTAAATTGAAAAGCCGACGACTTATCACAAATCATTAAAACCAGGGAAGGTGCTGGATTAGTAAAATTATAGTAAATAGCCACGTCTCACAACAAACCTGAGTAGAATCATGTAAGTTTTGGAATGATTATATTTAGAACTTTGGTTTAAGAGTTATGAGTTTGATTGAGGTTTGAATTATTGTATCACTGTTCGGTCCTTCATAATTTTGAAGTCATTCAGTAAAAATTTGTAAGGAGTCGGGGCCTCTTTTTAATCGTTAAACCCCAACAACTCCAGTCAGAACGTAATACAAGATGTAAACCTTTAATATGAAGCTCCACTAGTATTGTGGTATCAATTTATATGCTTCGGAATAGATCGGTTTTTTTTAAGAGTTTTATTACATTATCTAGAATATTGTTAAGCACGAGAAGCATTAATTAAAGTTATGTCTGGGTATAGGGTGTTCATATATGATTTTATACTTTTTCTAATGTCGTTAATTTTTGACCTTTGGGTTTAGAAAACTGCAGTAAGACCCTGGAGGGTTTGCATTTTTACGACCTTTGTCCTTCAACTTTTATTTATATACGCAAGCAAAACATTGGATCCTTTGAAAAGTGACTTAATAGAACCCTATAGTTCATAACTTTGTTAAAATTGTCACATTAAGCCCTTGAGTTTTATGTTTATTATAAGTTCCCGATATATTACCTTGCATGGATTATAATTACAAAACAGGTCCCAAAATTGCCTATGCAAGCTTATTTTAACATTTAATTAGACATGTATAAGTTAAATAATCTAAAATATGAAGTATTTAACATAACACAGTTTTATTTAATGATTAGTTTAGCTAGGATGTAAAACGGGTACTAAATTAGGGCTTTCATACAACGAGTTAAGTGTGGCGTTTTACGTTTCAAATTCATTCATTATCAATGAAGTAGAGCCATTTTAAGATTATTTAAGCTTTGCTCTGGATAGTTTATTACTATATTTATATCTTCATAATTTTAGTTTAAGTAATACACGAAATTAGGGTACTCGGAGGTGTATGGGTTTTTGATCAAAATGGGGAAATAATGAGCGTGAATTTGAAGTTATGAAACTTTAACATGAGTATATTTAAGGATCATATGACACATTTAAGGGATTTTTTGTAGTTAGCAGAAGTTTATATGACATTCAAAACTTGGGTTTGGCTTTTCAAGGAACAAAAACATGGTTGGATTTGGGTCGTTGTAGGGTAGTTTTTAAATCGTAACGCTTGTATATTTACTCTGGGGGGCTTCTAATTTTTCATGAATTCACTTCTTGATGAAATATCTTATAATGATCTAGTTCATTAAGGGAGGAAAAGTTATTGATGCACATTGGGTTTGAGTGTGAAGATGGGTGGGTGCAATATTGGAATGAACATACAAGGACCCGATTTATACTTTTTTGGATCAAATGAGACTTAAGTAAAATTATAAGATCTGGTCTTGACTCATGTATGGGGCTAGTTTATGATTGTAGAAGCTTGTTGATGTCGGTGTAGTCATATGCTAGGAAAATATCTTTGACGTGTTGTTATGCCCTGTTGGATGCCGCTGGCTTACAAGAAGATAAAAAGGGAAGGCCATGATGCCCTTAATTTTGTCCAAGGATTGGTTTCTAAGTAGGTGCTTCGCTTCTTGAAAGTTTCTAGAAGAGTTCTTGGCCGTGGTCATTTGCAATGGTAAGCACATTTAGGGAGGGTTTTTTTTAAATGGTCTATAAATAGAATGCTAACGGGTCTATTTTGGTTAGACGGGTTCATTCAAAGGTTGTAACAAGTTATTTGTGTTATAAATGAGTAAAGGAATGATGAAATAGGTTGTTTAGGTCTATGGGATTAAAAGTAATTTGCATAAGATTAAGCAAATTCTTTTGGGTTTTTTTTTTTTAAAAAGGATTAGTATTGAAAGAGAAAGGAAGAAAGAAATGGGTAAACTGGAGAAAACCTAAACTCGACTAAACTTGAACTTACAGGTTCTCATCTAGGTCTGTTTAGGGTTGTTTTCATGGATTTTCTTGGCTTATATTTCTGGGCTATTCTTGACTTGGAATGATTGAAATACAAATCCTAGGGCTTATAATAAAGTATTACTCAATGAGTTTGGTCGTTGGTATAATTTTTAATGGGTTGGTGAATTGAAATTTGAGGGGGGGGAGGGGGGGGGGGGGGGCGGGGGGGGGAGGAGGGGGGGGGAAGGGGGGTGGGGGGGGGGGGGGGGGAAAACGGACAATAGAAACTCATTACTGGTTATACTGTCTGATAAGCGTCCAAAACCTCAAATATCTATATTTGGGCTAATAATTAGGGTATTATGGTTTCGTTTTAAGGTTTTCTAAGCTTTGATTTCTTGCACATTGCCAAAGTTTAAATGATAGATGATGATTTGTAAACTAATATTTTACTGAGTTGGCTTTACATTGGTGTTGATGTTTTAAGCATCATTTTCAGGTGAACGTTATGAAGGTGTTGAAGTTAATAAAAGTGGCTAGTGATGTGATAAACCGTCAATTTCAGGTCGTTATTTTATTCTCAAGTATTAATTTCAATTTTGATTTTTATGTTGAGATATGAACTCACGACTAACCGGGAAGGAATTAGGACTTATATTTGTAAATTACGCGACGTTTGCAAGAACTGACGATTTCTACGTTAAGCATCGACGCTTATATTTTCAAAATGCCATAGAAATAATTTTATTACATTTTTTTTATTTTTCGTGTTATGAGCAATGTTTATAATTATTATTCGTCTTATACCGTACGTAATTTAAAATTTTCAGAAAAGTATCCCGATTTTTGCAGAACTATTTTTACTTGGTTTATTTTCACTTCGTGGTTCCGCCTTAACTCTCAGAATATTTATCGTTGATACCGGTTAGCCTCAAAACTACCAACCTATCTTAAAATTTATACCCTAAACAAAAAATATACTATTAATAAAACTCAAAGAAGTGGTAAAAACCACCTCCCTATGGTGTGTCATCTCATAACATGTGTCTAGGACACATGTTAAAAGTCAAATGCATGCATTTGAGATATAAATGGCCATTTTGACCAACACATACACACACAACTCATAATCTTCATCAAAAATCTGCATTTTTACTCTCTCTATCCCCATTTGGACGCCACTTATAACACCAAGAACACCAAATCAATAAAAATTTGAAGATCAAACAACAAAAACACTAGTGAATATGACTACCTAGTGTAATCCGTATATTTTTAAGGTGATTTAAAGAGGTTTTAAAGAAGGTTATATTCAAATTGGGGCTGAGATTATACAAGTATTATATAGTCATTTTGGGTAAATAAAATGGTGGTCAAAAATTATTTTGGGTGAAGATCATGTGGAAGATTGAAGCTTTGTTATTGTTTTGATCATTTTCTTCATATTTCTTGCAGTAAAATCTCATGAGTCTTATTTACATTTTCTTTTGATTTTCAAATGTATATGTACATGTATAATATTTGATGATCAAGCAATGAAAATGATAATGCATGTGTAAATCTAGGTTAATTATAGCTAAAATGGCCGTTGAAACAAGTGAAATAATCATAGAAATTAGGGGCTGTAATGAACAGTAGTTTTGGTAATTTTCAATAGGTTTGAGGTTGTATTTTATTACATTAGGTTGTAGAAAAATTCTCTTATGAACACTTGGCAAATTGGATGATTTCTAGAAAGTGAATATTGAGTGAGATATGATCAAAATACTAAAACTAGTTGATTCTGACCTTGCTGTACAAATGGTATAAAAAGTCACATTTACGGACTGATTTGGTTAAAAAGTTAAAACTATGAGACCTAGATAAAATCATGTAGATTCTGAATCAATTGGATAGCCAGTCAACTCCTTATGGTTTGTAAATGACATCAAAAATGGTGAAAGTGATATTTCACTCCGAATTTGTAACTTGACCTTTATGTAATAAATTGTTCATATGTATAAGTATACTTAAACTAAGTACAAAAATGGTTTTGGACCTGTAAAGTACACTTAAATATGAAGCTAAGGATATAAATATATCAATTATACCATTTACGGATTATAAATTATGACTATTTACGTAAACATAAAAGTATACAAAATTTACTACTACCCGAACACTATACTATGTAAAGCGATTTTTGTAACTAAAACCCGAGGTGGTAGGACCCACTTCTTGGAAGTTTTAAAGGGCTAACATACTGATAATAAAAGTATCCCAACCTCGAGAACCCGAAAAATTATAACAAGAGCCATTTATAAGCTTAAATGGGCCATAAGGCCTTATTGGGCCACTAGGCCCAATGTAACAAATTGGACTATATGGACTTAACTTTAGGCCCAATCCACTTGGACCTAACTAATGGGCTAGGACCTGGTCTTTGAGTGATAATATCAACCTAATAACTTAATGGGCTTGCTTAATGGGCCTATTGGGCTTTTTGGACTAATTTGGACAATACTAGTAAAAATGGCAAATAAAAATAAGTTAAAAACCTAGAAAACTATAAGTGTGATATAAATATGTTGCAAGAGCATGATCATCATATAAACTACATGTATACATATACTTATTTAATTTATGAGTTTTCGTTAATTTTTATCGACTAGAAACCTAAGACCCGTTACAATTTGTATAGGTCTTGGTTGATTGACGCGCCTACATCCGAAGTTTTTATTCATCGATATTCTCGTCCGACATCACTAAGTGAGTTCATAGCCTCGCATTTTTACACTTTAATTGTTTTATAAACCCGCGAGGGAGATAACATGCTTGTTTTTAAAATAGAACACAAGGGAGATTGTATGCTAGTTGCCTCGATTATTATTATAAGTTAGCTTAACTCGCTAGATAAAAGACCTGCGGAAATCATGAATTGTTAACTACCGGGAAATGGTAGACGCTTATACATGAAATAGTACTATTTGGAGGCTGCCACCTCCAATCCGTGACGACTGGCTATCGTCAAGTGTCGGGAATATGACACAACGGATGCGTTGTATAGAGAATAATATGCACTCATAGCGAGGGTGTATAGTAGGCATACCTTGTTGGGAACCCCAACATAATTAGATGGTAACGTTCAATGTCATGAGACTTATAAATAATCCCCCGATATAACTTTGTTTGGCCACATCGTTATATCCTGATGAATATTGAGAAATGATACTTGTGTTCGGAAATTTTATTGTTTATATATATAAACTCTATGGATTCACTCAACATTATTGTTGACGTTTTAGCATGTTTTATCTCAGGTCCTTGAAGGTAATTCGGCGATGGAGAATTTGGTTGTCGCTTATGGAAACCTAAATGTTTTGAAGGCCCATTAAATAAAAGTCATTCGAAGATGATTTGCAAAAATGTTGTATGAATTATGAAACAATTTGGGACCTATGATGTAAACTTTTATTTCGAATGAATGTATTTAAAAACGTCTCTTTTCGAGTCGTTTTCTATGCTTGAGTTGTTATATTATGACGTAGCACCCCAAATGACCCTTCCGCTGAGATATATGAAAATGGGGGTGTTACAGATTGGTATCAAGAGCTTAAGTTATAGAGAACAAAAGATTTTCAAAAAAAATGAACGAAAGGATTTTTGAAATCTTTTAACTATAACTGTGCAAGCGAAATCTCCGAATTACCAATGGACAAGAATGAGAAGGAATTATTTATCGATATATATATATATAAGAAATGTATGGAAAAGGGTGAAAAGAAAGAAGCCCTCCCTATACCTTAGGTAGAAACTGGGTCAATACATAATCTATTGGTTTTCACAAAAATGAATTCTGATATTGAAGAAAGACGTCATGGACCCAGTGATGCAATGCACAACCCTTCCCAGCCATTCGAGTTTCTCTCAACAGAAACTTGTCTCATTTGTCACGGAGATACACACGTTATCTATTGACATCTCACTCCGAGATTGTTGATATTGAATAGGTGGCAGTCAGCTCGAGCCTCCGATTACTAAAACCAAACTAATCGAGTCTAGAGCCAAGAGATCAATAAATAAATCTCATTAGGACACATTCAATGTCAAACACTTGTTGAACATCAATAAGTTCACAAGCTATTAACAAGAGTCCTACGCATTATCCTTGTGATTTTTCCAGAACATCCGAGTGATACTTAAGTATTCACTATAAAGATGGAAATCCTGCTTGAGTCAACATCAAACAAGCTCTTTTTAGGTGACTTGTGCGATTCTATATGAATCAAACTTATGTCAACTGGAAAGAAATGATGTGTGCGATCATAGAACAAACTGTTCAGTAAATGAAATTGACGACTCAATTGGTACGAAAGAAACTCAACCGATTTCATTCATATCGTGCTGGCTGCTTTGCGATGTTCCGATATAAGAACAAGCAGCATGGTAATCTAAATACATCATGTTTGGTGGATCAACGCTTAAAGCTGGAAATCCTGTCAAGGAGATTCTTCTAAATTGAATCTACCTGATCACATGTTAGTCCTCACGGAACCAAAGGTTAATCCAACCAAAATCCAGGGCCCGCATGACATATCCATATTTTCGTCCACATGCTTTATTGCTTAACTGTTTTTATTTTAGATTCCATATAAAGATGGAGATGGAGACACCTTATTCCAGCAGAGTCAGATTCATTACCACATGCTCATGCTCATGCTACAAAGACATACTATAAGCATCAAGATTCAAGAATCAAGAAAGCTCAGATTAAATACAAAGGACTTCCGCAACTCTGATATTCAAGATCTTCCTTAAAGATATCAAGATTATCAAGACAAAGATTGTCAAGGGAGATTGTTAGCAAGCTTTCAAGATGATGCAAAGTATGAGCATGTTGGTCAAGACACAAGATCACAAGATGGCAAAGACGATAAAGACAAACAAGGAAAAGATTTAAAGATCTCGGAATTAAAGACAAAGTCAACAAGAAAAGGCTCAAGATTAAAGATCATACAACATGAAGGAACAAGCCTACAACCAAGATAAAGACCAAGAACAAGACTCAAGAACTCAATGTCAAAGCAATCTCAAGAAATCCAAGACCATGTTATGATTGTGAACATGGAAGCTCAGAATCTATCAGAAACCAAGCTTCAGGGGAGATTGTTAGCCTCAAAATATCAAGTCAAACAAGGAAGCTCATTTCAAGGTTTAAGACCTCGCTTCGGGGGAGATTATTAGCCTCAAAATATTGAGTAGAACAAGGAATCTTGGTCACTCAACGAGGAAGCTTCGGTCTTAATTTAATTAATGTTGTAATAGGCTAGAACGGGTATCGGGCTTGTTAATTAATCTAATATTGTATGCGTCTCGGACTAAGGTCTAATGTAATCCCGAGCCCGACCCAAGTTAACATTAAACCCAACCCATAGCAAAAGCCCATCCGGCCATAAGGGTATAACTACCCCTCTCCAAGTGTGGAGAGGGTGTTGGTTTCATTTGTAATTTTTCACAAGTTTAATCAACCATCTATTTTCTCTCTACTTTTTCTCTCTGTTTTCTCTCTCTAAAATTCTTATCATATCTTATCTTATTTTCTTATCAAAACCATGGTGAAGTGAAGGTGATTCCGGGTTCTGACAGAAAACCTGCGTTGAGCTTCATGAGACCATTTGGGTGTCCTGTTACAATCTTTAACACCATGGATCACCTAGGCAAATTTGATGGAAAGGCTATTGAAGGGTTCTTTGTAGGATACTCTACCAATAGCAAAGCATTCAGAGTATTCAATAGTACAACTAGGATAGTAGAAGAGAACCCCCATGTTCAATTTAGTGAAAATACACCTAATATTATAAGAAAAGGACCAAATTAGCTTTTTGATATTGATGCACTAACAATGTCTATGAACTATAAGCCAATTGTTGCAGGGTATCAATCTAATGGTAGTGCAGGTACAAAAGCATGTGATAATGTAGGTAAAGCTAGAGTGGAGACAGTATCTGGCAAAGATTACATACTGCTACCATTATGGACTCAAGATCCACCATTCTCTTCTAGTTTAAAGGATTCTCCTGATGCTGGATTCAAACCATCAGGGGAGGAGGAAAAGAAGGATGATGAAGATCCAGGGAATGAAGATTGTACAGAAGAGCCAAGAGTAAATCAAGAGAAAGATGTAAATTTTAATATTACTAACAATATTAATACTGTTAGTCCAACTGATAATGCTGCTAGCTTAAATAAGAATAATGCTGTTGATGAGAATATAGTCTATGTATGTGCTGATGATCAATAGGCCTAAATTTAGAAGAAATTATCTACTTAGATGATAGATGAAGATGTTAAGTACAAGGCTGACATGAATAATTTGGACACCTTTATACTTGTCAGTCCTATTCCACTACAAGAAGTACACAAAGAACATCCATTTGAAATAAATTATTAGAGACTTAATTCAGCTCTCTCAACAAGAAGAATGACAAAGAATTTAAATGAACATGGTTTGTTTAGTTCTGTACAGCAAAGAACAAACCATAAAGACTTTCAAAATTACTTGTTTGCTTGCTTTTTATCACAAGAAGAACCCAAAAAGGTAGGTGTGCAATCAATAAAGGATACAAGCGAATAAAAGCTATTCAGGAAGAGCTTCTACAATTCAAATTACAAGAAGTTTTGGACATTAGAAGAGTTAACCTAGATGGAAAAAGAGCGTATAGGAAGACTCTAAATGGGTCTTCAGAAACAAAAAGGATGAAAGAGGTATTGTGATTAAGAATAAAGAAAGATTGGTTGCATAAGGGTATACACAAGAAGAAGGGATTGATTATGATGAATTTTTTTGCCCCTGTTGCCAGAATTAAAGCAATTAGGCTATTCTTGGCCTATGCCTCATTCAAAGACTTTATGGTGTACCAAATGGATGTAAAAAGTGCTTTTGTTTGTGGCAAGATTAAAGAGGAAGTCTATGTTTGTCAACCACCAGGATTTGAAGATCCAGACTTCCCTGACAGAGTATACAAAGTAGAAAAGGCACTTTATGGACTGCATCAAGCTCCTAGAGCTTGGTATGAAACCTTGTCAACTTACTTGTTGGACAATGGGTTTCAGAGAGGAAAGATAGACAAGACTTTGTTTATAAAAAGGGACAAAAGTGATATAAGTATATGTTGATGATATCATTTTTGGGTCTACAAGGAAGAAGATGTGTACTGAGTTTGAGAAGATGATGCATAAGAAGTTCCAGATGAGTTCTATGGGATAGCTTACATTTTTCTTAGGTCTACAAGTGCAGCAGAAGGAAGATGGGATTTTCATTAGTCAAGACAAGTATGTGAATAAGATTCTGAACAAATATGGTTTTTCTGATGTAAAGATAGAAATCACACCTATGGAGACCCACAAGACTTTGCTCAAAGATACAGATGGTGAAGATGTAGATGAACACTTTTATAGATCCATGATTGGATCATTGATGTATCTAACTTCTTTAAGGCCTGATATTATGTTTGCAGTATGTACTTGTGTAAGATTCCAAGTCAATCCTAAAGTTTCCACATCTCATGCTTGAAACGGATAATAGATATTTAAAAGGTCAACCTAAGTTGGGCCTTTAGTATCATAAGGATTCACCTTTTTATTTGGTGGCATATACTTACAGTGACTATGCAGGAGCAAGTTTAGATAGGAAATCCACAATAAGAGGTTGTCAGTTCCTAGGGTGTAGGTTGATTTCATGGCAATGTAAGAAGCAGACTGTGGTTGCTAACTCTACAACTGAAGCTGAGTATATAGCTGCTTCCAATTGTTGTGGACAGGTGCTTTAGATTCAAAATCAATTGCTGGATTATGGATATAACTTTATGCAGACTAAGATTCATATTAATAATGAGAGTACTATTTGCATAGTGAAGAACCCTATTTTTTACTCAAAGACAAAGCACATTGAGATTAGGCATCACTTTATCAGATATTCTAATGAAAAGAAGCTTATTCAGATGATCAAAATTCATACTGACAAAAATCTTACAAATTTGCTTACAAAAGCATTTGATGTAAGTAGATTTAAATATCTGATTGCTAGTATTGGCATGCTCAATCTTTGAAGTCTTGATTAAGGACAAGATGTTTGGAATGGAATGGAGCAGCAGCTAAGGATGAAATTTAAATTAGTGTTGTTGGGCTAACTTACTACTAGTAAGTATAATTAGTGCTGCTGGTTGTATTTAATACTACTGAGATAATACTGTTAGTTATACTTACTACTGCTATTATAATTGATATTGTGAGAATAAAAACAGAAAGAGAGCTGTGTGAAATAAAGACAGACATAGTGATTCAGTGAGTAAAAGAATTGAGAGAAATTGTAAGAATAAAAACAGAAAGAGAGTTGTGTGATATAAAAACAGATAGAGTGAATTGGTGAGTAAAAGAATTAAAAGAAATTGTGAGAATAAAAACAGAAAGAGAGCTGTGTGATATAAAAACAGATAGAGTGAATTGGTGAGAAAAAGAATTGAGAGATATAGTGAGAATAAAAACAGAAAGAGAGCTTGTGAGAATCAAAATTGATGATGGAAATGCTTTTTGGAACAAAATTAGAGTTAATGCTGGTGACTCAAACTTACTACTGCTAGGCATACACTTACTACTGCCAGTGTTAGTTAATGCTTCTAGGCATACACTTACTACTGCCAGTGTTAGTTAATGCTGCTAGGCATACACTTACTACTGCTAGTGTTAGTTAATGCTGCTAGGCATAAACTTACTACTGCTGGTTAAGTTAATGCTGTCAGGCATAACTTACTACTGCTGGGTTACTACTGCTAGGTCAGTTAATGTTGTTAGGCTTAACTTAGTACTGCTAGTTTAAGTTAATGTTGTTGAGGGCGATTTCATAAATACTTCGATTGAAGGTTTCATTCAATCACTCATCAATTCAATCTTGTTATACCCTCTAATCATAAACCCTAACTCAATTTCATTGTTAATCATCAAAACCCAACATCAATGGCTGCCCTAAAGTTCGCTAGTTCACACAACATGGTCACATTCTTAGATAAACCCAGTGAAAGTGATGGATTCGAGCAAATTGTAGATTTTTGAATGCACATCCTATCAAATATGCATTAATAGTTAATCTCACAATCTATACTTCATGTATTGAGCAATTTTAGGCTACTACAAAGGTGAAAACTGTTAATAGAGAAGTGCAGATACAAGCCCTAGTGGATAAAAAGAAGGTGATCATCACTGAGATAAGTATAAGAAGTAATCTTCAATTAGAAGATGTTGAAGGTACTGAATGTCTTCCAAATGCTATAATTTTTTAACAGCTGACA
The DNA here is from genome assembly GCA_026074375.1 of Tanacetum coccineum. NCBI lineage: Eukaryota > Viridiplantae > Streptophyta > Magnoliopsida > Asterales > Asteraceae > Tanacetum > Tanacetum coccineum. The sequence goes on along the minus strand of BQNB010022692.1, from coordinate 6,088 downwards.
CTCATGGGGTATGAAAATCTTACACAAAAGCTTACATTCTATAAAGCTTTCTTTCACCTCAATGGAAATTTCTTAGTCCCTACAATAACTATAAATGCCTTAGTGCTAAGACTACTGCTTGGAACGAATTTAGTAGCACTATGGCCTCTGTTATCATCTGTCTTGCCACAAACAAAAAATTCAACTTTTACAAGTACATTTTTGATAATATGGTGAAGAACTTGGAGGGAGAGGTTAAATTTCTAATGAATCTAAGGTTTTGTGCAGTGATCCCTGGATAACAAGTTGAGGAATGTCGAAACATAAAGAATTCTTATGTACACTTCTCATATTCGAAGAAAAGGTCTTTGCTAACATGAAGAGGTCGGGAAACAACTTTCTATAGGGTCACACCCTTATTTTCCAACTCATGATGGTTCAAGCTCAGAAGAAGTGGGTGAAGTTCTGAGATACCAACTGTCCCCATCACATACCCACTACTAACTCAACCATCACATCTAACCCAGAAGAAATAGTCCTAGAAGGAAACAGAGGAAGGACACTAAGGTTCCTTAGCCTAGTGATTCTACTGTTGACGTAGCATATGATAATGTACCTACACATTCCAATGATCCACTGCTCAGTGGTGAGGATAGACTGAAACCAAATGAATTGATGGAACTTTGTACAAACTTGTCACAAAGAGTTCTTGACTTGGAGAAAACAAAGACCTCTCAAGCTATAGAGATTACTGAATTAAAGAAGAGATTTAAGAAGCTAGAAAAGAAAGGAGAGTCAAGAACTCACAGGCTCAGAAGATTATACAAGGTTGGTAGATCTGCAAGAGTGGTTTCCTCTGAAGATGAAGGTTTGGGTGATCAGGAGGATGCATCCAAACAGGGGAGGAAAATTGATGAAATTAACTAAGATGCAGAGGTTACATTAGTTGATGAGACTCAGGGGAGGTATGGTGATAATTTGATGTTTGATACTAATGTTCTTGATAATGAAGAAGTGTTTGTAGAACAGGATATGGCAGAGAAAGAGGTTGATATGGCTGAAAAGGATGTTAGTATTGCTGATCTAGTTACTACTACTGGTGAAGTAGTTACTACTGCTAATGTTTAAGTTAGTACTGCCAGACTAACTAAAGATACTATTACAGATGAACTGACTCTTGCTTAGACTTTAATAGAGATTAAAAGTGCAAAGCCCAAAGATAAAGGAATTGCCTTCAAAGAGCCAGTAGAATCTACAACAACAACTACAACACCAATATCTTTACCAAAACCTCCACAGGACAAAGGCAAAACAAAAATGATTAAGCCTGAGAAGCCTTTGAAGAAGAAAGATCAGATTCTGTTTGATAAGGAGGTTGTTCAAAAACTTTAAGCTCAATTAGAAGCTGAATTGGAAGAAGAAAAGAAGCTTGTAAGACAAAGAGAAGAAGATGCAAACATTGCTGAATGGGATGATGTTCAAGCTATAATGGATGCAGATTATGAGCTAGGTGCAAGATTACAGGCAGATGAGCAAGGAAAGTTGACTATTAAAGAAAGGTCAAGATTGTTTATGGAGCTTATGGATAAAAGGAAAAAGCATTTTGCAAGACTTAGAGCAGAAGAGCAGAGAAGAAAACCACCAACCAAAGCTCCAAAGAAGAATCAAATGTGTACTTATCTAAAAAAACATGGATGGATTCACTCACAATCAGTTGAAGAAAAAATCTTTGATGAAGTTCAGAAGTCTTTTGACAAGACCATGAGTTGGATAGACTCATTGTACCTATGGATTCTGCATGGATACAAAGTTAGTGAAAGGCAGTGAGACAAAAACAGAAGAAAGTTCTAAAATAGCAAGAGAAGAACTTGAATCTAAAAATTTAAAGAAGCAGAAGTTAGATGATAATGTAGAATCTAAAGTAGATGATGAAGCAGAGGTGAAAAAGCATATGGAGATAGTTCCTGATGATGAGGTAGCAATTGATGCTATACCTCTAGCCACTAAGCCTCCAATCATTGTTGACTAGAAAATCATCAAAGAAGGAAAGATGGGATACCTTTAAATCATAAGAACTGATGGAAGTTCAAAAAGGTACTCATCAATGATTCAAATACATAAAGATTTTGACATAGAAGATTTGGAAACTCTGTGGAAACTGGTAAAAGCTAAGCATGGATCTACAAGGCCAGAGGAGGGCTATGAGAGAGTGTTATGGGGTGATCTGAAAGTGATGTTTGAACCTGATGTAGAAAGTGAAGT